>JAAAKQ030477087.1:10661-34906 GCA_010016005.3 Zanna intricata
AAAAAACAAAAAAACAGCAAACCTTTTCGTATTTATATCCTTTAAAAACGTTCATTCTTTAAATATAAATCATCCCTTGAGTGAACGAAATCCTATCAAGAACTATGCTTCTCAAAGGAATTAATATGTTAGAAGTTGTACTTCAAATTCCTATACTAAGATATTCAGTTGCGACATTACCAAATACAGATTTACTTGTGGTTATTATCCAAGATTAGGTTTATGCGAGTTTGTGTTTTTGTTGTATAAATTTTTGATTTTGACACAGTAAAAATAAGGATTTGCTTTTATGTTTGGAAAAAATTGTTGAAAATAAACAGGCAGCTTTAGATAGAAAGAAATCAAGAAGAGAGAATAAGAAAGAGGGAGAGAGAGAGAGATATGATACGTATCCTTCTTTCTATTGGGTAAAATACAATAAATTGACAATGTAAAGAACTTATAAAAAAAATGATAAGGTCATTTGATAATGTAGTGGAACAGATAATTTAACAAAGTTAAATTGTTTCAATTTAAACTTTGTTCAAATTGATTTAAATGTAAATTTTAATTTAATAAGTTTCTTTATTACTTTATGTAACCATTATGTGAATAAAAAAATTCTTAGACTTTTGACAAAAATTTTGTTGTAGAAGCCACATAACTTCCTTGTACGCCTATTAAATTATACATACACTTTTTTTGAAATGGAAAGTACAAAGAAGTTTTATTTCATTAATATCTTCTAATTTTTTTCATATTCCTTTTTTTATTGTTATTATTTAATTATTTTGTATCGAAAAAATATTTCTATAATCAGAAGTTAATAATTTTTAATTAAACAATATATTTAAATTGAAAGAAAATTTAAAACAAAGGAAAGGAGATAAAGTCCGATCGAACAGATGTGCCTTATCCTTGTAAGATCCAAATATTTCATGAATTAAACTTTTATTTGGCTATAACTCTGGATTCAATGAAAATAAGTACCAATTATGATATATCGTTGAAATGCTCTCAATAAGGATTTATTACTGCACTTATGACAAAGTCCGAAATGGAATTTTTATTTTTATTTTGGGCTTTTTTGGCCAAAATCAAAAAAAATAATTCTTGGATACTTTTGATTGAATCTATTGTAATCAAAAAGGGAGATATACAACTAAATGTTACAGCAGTATTAAATTCAAAATTTCAACATCCTACGGCTAATCGTTTTTGAGTTATGTGAGATACATACGGTACGTACAGATGTCACGCCGAAGCACAAGTCAAAATGGATTCAAGGATGGTCAAACCTCGATATTTCCTTTGAAATCTGAATTTCAAATTTTTCGCAATTACAATACTTCCTTTACTTCGTACAAGGAAGTAAAAACGTTACGTATATTAATACTAAATTTATTTCTTTTAAATGATTGCTGTTTTATTTTATTTTCTTAAACTTCTACGAATTTATGTGTTTAAGAGACTAACGAAACTAAAAGAAATTGAAAAAAAATCTATCATATTCTGAAACATGGGATACTTTTTAAAATGATGATAGGTATTATAATTTTTTTACTATAATACTATTATATTACTGTAGTGATATTTTTAATAGCAGTGAAAAATCTTTTTAGTTGATCATAATTTGTAATTTGGTTTTTTAGGATATTTTTTTTTCTTTATCTGTTTAGCCTACAAAACTACCGTAAGATATTACTTCAGAGGATGAATTAGGATGATGTGTATGAATGTGAATGAAGTGTAGTCTTGTAGAATCTCAGGTTGACCACTCCTGAGAAGTGTGGTTAATTGAAACCCAACCACCAAAGAACAGGTTTTTTAGAATTATTTTTATTTATATCGACATTAATTCAGTCTACCACTGACCAATCCCAATACATTGGATACATTCAAGTTTGGTTAATTTTAATAAAAATAAATTTATTTTTAAAATTATTTTAACTTCTTTCCAAAGAAGAATCATGTATGTAGAAAAATCGTTCCGAAGAAGAATCATGTATGTAGAAAAACCGTTTTATAAAAGTATGTTTAAAAAAATAGAATAACCTGAGGAAAATAAGGAAATAACTTTATTTTTTATTGAAATTTACATTTATAGAATAGCGAAATAGGTTAGGTCTAATGGAAAGAAAATAATAAATAAAAATTATTTCGTTCTTTTCTCCAAAAAAAAAAAAAAATTATGATTCTGTTGGTTAAAGTTTTTTCTTTAAATTTTAAATCCCTTCCAGACATTTCATAATTTTAAAGTTTGTACGTATTATAATAACAAAAGGAGCTACTTACAATTCTTTGTAACATTAGAAAGAGGTTTCTTCTTCAAACTAGTGAGATATGACTTATTCCAACTATCTTGTATAATTTAAAATAATTTTACAAAGTAAATTATGAAGATTATTGAATTGTATATATATTTTAAATATCAAAGTTTATAAAAAGTAACTACATCCTGATACTAAAAGTAGTTTTACTCAGTAATCAATTTTTTTTTTTTTTATGTTACATTTTGTTTAAATAGGTCATTAAAATGTATTACTAACTTTCAGTTTATGGTGATGGTAGATCAGGGGTTAACAATTTTTTTATTTTTTGAATTATAAACATTTTATCTATTTTAGTATCTGTAAATGCAAGCACAGATTGTACCCGTTCCGCTAGTTCTTTCAAGATCACTTGATTTTTGCTGAGGAAATTTAAATATTTTGAATGTAGTGGTATTTTTCCACTGATATCGTCAGACAGTCTCAGAAAATTAAGAAAAGTACCGAAATTAAGCTTAAATTAGAAAAAGATGCACTATTACAATTCTACAGATAAAAACTTTTGTTGATTTCTAATAGGATGTAATGATCAAATTGTTATTTTTAAGCTTTTTATAATAAATCCTTAAAAATATTTGTCCTGAATAGAATAAATAAAAAAGAAGAGCGATTAACTAAAAGTAATATTGTGTAACTTATGGAATTTATATTTATAAAAAGAATGAAATTAGATATCAAAAATATTTATTCTATTACAGTTTGACACAATAAGTATATTTTATACTTATAAAAATTATTTCACTCACATCTCAGTAAAGAGAGATTTGAACAGATTTAAGTAAAATTTATTGGTTAAAAATAACGAAAAAAAACAAGGCCGAAACACGGAGATAGTAATTATTAAAATGTATGGATCAAAGATGTTACTCTTTATGAAATAAGTTGTAGACTTTAGTAATATTTAAATATTTACGTGCGCGTTAGTTAATAAAATCTGAGTTAGATTTAGATGGGTTGGTCATAAGTAAAGTGAATGTTAAACATTTAATTATAGTTATATTTTTGAAAGAATTTTTTTTTTTTTTAATTTTTATATGAAGTGTTAATTTAAGTAAGAATCATCTAATCAAGTCTTGAACTTCATTTTAGCCATTTTGCAGTTCTGTATATATCAATAGGTAGAGATTTATTTTTATATTTTGTACACTACTCTAGTAATCTTCACTTTTAACTGAACAAAACCAATATCAAAAAATCTATAACCGTTGATCAGTTTGAAAAATAAACCAAAGTATTATCAATGATTTCATCGTAGTATTTTGGTAAACGGTTTAGTACAAACTGTTAAATTTAAATGTATGCTAATTTATTATAAATGAAATGTATTTTGTCCATTGGAAGCAAACTTTACTAACAAAGAACTAAAGATTACATAAAAAAAGTAATGTCTAATAGCAAGAATAGGTTTTAAAAAAATTAATAAATGTTATTAAACCTTCGAGACCTATTAATAGTAAGTTTATATTTTAATTTATTTCTATTAATAATTTCTTATTAGTTAATTCCATATTCCTTCTTCTTTATTATTATTCTTCTTCTATAATAAAAAATTTCCAATTAGATGTATAAGAAAAGTAGTGTAAGCTTTTCTTTACAATTTAAAACCTTTTTTGCTAAAAAACTCAGTATATCGCATGTCATGAAAATTAATTGAATGAAATTATGTGTTAAAAGAAATTACTAAGTTTCATTTGTTGTTAGTAACCAATGGCTTTGTACAACAATACGTAACTACTTCCTTTCATGTCGCTTAACTACTCTAGAAGAAAAACTCACATGCCACTGGTTTGCCAGTTTTAATTGTTTTTACGTTATGATAATCTAAATACCCAATCGATAGGAAAAAACGTCGTTCGGTAGTAATCTTCTTTTCACTAAACACTGATTATCCCCTCTAAACAGACACCAACAGAAATTTGAATCATCTTAGAAAAGTGTGAGAACCAAGTTAAACAATAAAAATAATAATAATTATATAAAAATAAAGCTAAATAATCTACAGAATATGAAAAAAAGTCAATAAGTTACATAAGGATAAAACCATTTATATAACACCTAGTTATCTTATCTATTATCAGGTGATATTTCAAAATAGATTCTAATCTTTTGCTTGTAGATTATACAAAAATTATAATTAAAAAAAAAAAAAAAATTTCCACATACTTGACAGATGTAAAACAAAATACAAACTGAATATTTATACTGATTAGTATGATCCCAAAACACTATAAAAATGCTATACATTATTAAATTTATTTGAATATTACTGTTACAAACCAAATTTTAGCCACAGATTTTGCGCGTCTTAATAAAAGAATTTATTATTATCTGAACGGACTCAGTTTTTCTAAACTTAGTAGCATTCTTTTAAGTATAGATAATTTTATTTTCAAAAAGGTTAAAATTTTTCTTAAATTTTACATATTGTAGGTGTTAACTTTTTTCCTTTAATCAAATATGAATGAAAAATAATTGAATTAATTTTTTTTATTGTCAATTGTTTGGTTTACGTTTTGTAAAAAAAAAAAATGCGATTAAATTATTTTATACTTTTATAGAAATTAATTAATTGAGATTAAATATTTTTATACCTTTATAGAAATTAATTAACAACATACCTAACCGATAAACTAAAAGGAATGTACGGAATTTTCATTAAATATCGGTGGTATTTGAGGAGGAACTCTTAACATTTATTTAACTTGGTGAATCTTGGTATTTTCTGTAAACATGTAAAGGTAGGTTATGTAGTCTCAATACATAACTTTTACAAATATCCCCCACCAAAAAAATTAATAAATTTTAAAATTTATTTAGTTCCTTGTTTTTAAAGTAACATCATCATAAACAAACTATAAATAGTCTGTAGATCTAAATGAATCATATTTTTTAAGTCAATTTCTTTTTTAAATAAGTTATAACTAATCTTTTTCGAGGTACTCATTCAGATCTGAAAAGCATATCTCAAAATCAGATATATTTATTTACCAGCTATAATAACAGTTACTCGATTATATTCTTTTTAAATTTAAGCTATAAAATAAATTAAGGCTATGATATTCACTTTGGTAGAAAAGTAATTCACTGTCTGCATTTAACAAAATAATATTTTTTTCTGAATTTTTATTTTCCTTTAGAAAGAATAAGCGGTAATTCATTCATTAGAATACAAGCATTTCTCGCCACTCTTAAAAAAAAGAGGGGAAAAAGCAACATCCTGCTCCCTTTTGCCTGACTGTGTATTATATGCAAAAGCTACCTAAATGCTGGTATATTTACTTAGTCAGTAAATAATAGCAATTTTCAATGAAATAATTTTATTTAAAGTTATTTACTTATTAAGCCCAGCTGTTAGGCTCAGCAGGTTAAATCAGGAGAAAAGTTTTTTAGGTTCAACTTCTTTAACCATATATAATGCTGACTTATATAATGCTGAACCAGCATATTAAAACTACCAAAATATAATTGATATATAATGCTATACGTGAAATTTTTACAGACTGACACATTTTCAATAGGTTTATTTTACGGATTAGCTTGTGGTTAACGAAAAAATATGTATTTAATACGCCTCTTTGAAAATAAAACTCACCTCTTTGAGAACAAGACTCTGCATCATGGCTAACATACTAATTGAAATGATGATTAACTGTAACTAATTAAACGAGTATGAGGTCATAAAAGATCTCATAATTGATTTACCACATGTTCATTATTGACGATATACGGTAGTAACAATATCAAGTATAGTTATTGGATAATAATTGCGAAATAAGTGTCTTATTATTTCATTATATAAATTTTTAAATAAATTATAGAAATTTCAAAGATGGAAAAAAATAAACAAAAATCTCCAGCTCCGAATGTAATACTATCATAAAACACCATGATAACTTTATCATAACAACCTTCGGTTTAAGAAGAAAGAAGTCCAGTAACCACATACGCATCAGTGTAAAATGGATTTCTTTTCTTTTTTTTTTTGAATTCATATCTTTTTTTCTTGTTTGCTAGATAGTGTATAAATTTAAATCGCATGACTTTTATGGTCTTTTGAAATAATTGAAAATTATACAGTTTTATGAGAATGTTGGCCTTATACTTTTTATCACTATCATGGATAACGTCATTCGATTATATACATAAAATCGAAAAATCATACATACAGTTTTATAAATCATTTGCATTTATTAATTTGGAACTACAGTAAACGGAATGATATGATACCTTACTACGTGAATTTAATCAAACAGAACCGATTTCAGATATTACTTTTACTTATTTTGATTAGATTTAAAAATAAATAACTGAAATATTTGTGATAGATAGTATTTTTTCCTGCAAAATAACAACATATTGAAATTATACACAATATATCCAGTGTATTATTCAATAATTAAAAGTATAACATAAATAACCAGGAAAAAATGTAACTTAATTAGGTAAAACAAAATAAATTTCAAACGAAAATTTCACAAAAATTAAGAATCTATTTTTATTAATGTTATTTGTTAAAAGTTTATTGTTGGGTATTGCTATGGAATACAGTGTATTATTGATAAAAAAAGAAGATAAACTGGAGATGATTACATGGACTTTTAGGATGTAGAAGTAAAATTAAATTTTACAGTAACATTAAATGTCTGTAAATCATAACGTTCATTCAAGGGTAATCGAGAATTTTACTTAAATAGTACTTATTAGATCGGTGTATTATAGATGTAAAACGAAATTGAATACGGTAAATAGTACTGGAAGACAAATCTTCTACTTTGATTACTACATTAATTATTCAGAACTTGTAAACAGTATATGTATTCCATGTTTTAGTAAAATTTAGTTGTTTAGCCTTAGGCTTAGAGTAAATTGGAAACTTTGATGAGTAATTATTTTGTTGACATAATGGAAAACGTTGTTCTTAATGAAAGTACCGGCACTAACAACAACTATTTAGTTGTATCAATTAAAAAGTTACAACGTGGCCAATTTTGTAGACAACTAAATTGCTGTTGGGCGGGAATAGAAAACACAGGTTTGGTCTCATTAGCGTAAAAGTTTAATTATATTACTGTTTAAAATACATTAGTATCAGATGCTATTTGTGCAAAGATATTTTTTATTCAGTAAATATTTTCATTTCATTGAAAGTAAAAAAAAGAAAAATCCAAAGAGGCATCAGACGTACAAACAGATAAAAAAAATTGAAATAATTACACAAAAGTGTTTGTTAAACGCTGATTTTTTTCCTTGTAAATAAATATATAACAAATTTTAATCGGTTCAGTCAATTGTTACTAGTATCACGGTTTGGCCTTTAGAAAATAACAATAAACATACACTTATTGTTGCCATTTACTTAACGATTCTTTTTATTTACACGACCTCATTAAGAGCATATTATTTAGGTATAATAAAGCCAAGCTATCTTTATTCTTCAATAAGGTTATACATGAGTCTCAGGATACAAAACGAATAACATTGTACATGAAACTTATTTTTTTCTAATTGGTGTTAAGTAACTTATAAATAGCTAATTAATAAATCTTATATCAAAGTTCCCTTTTTCTATAGAAAATACCAAACCTCGATTTGTGATTTCTCTGATAAATAACTTACTCAAAGACGAATTGCATACTCACGGAACCGGAGAATCTCCCTTGAGAACTGGTCTCTTTTATACGAAAGATATTTCAAACATAAAATCAGTAAGAGCCTTGAGACATACATGAATTCTTTTATCCCTGTAAGCTATGTTCGTGCTCTTCTAGAATAAGAGGAAAAAAGAAATTTCCTTACTAGCGATATGTTACATACATATTTATCCATAACGTGTAAATAAAATCGGAAAAGTGTTTCACTGAAAGTATAAAATAGCATTACAATTGTTTATTTACTTGGTATTTTTAACTTTTTTTTATTTTCACTTCAATAAATGAAAATTATTTGGTTTGATTTTATTTTTTCGAATTCATACTAAAATGACAATTATAGTAGTTGTTATTTTCTAATTGCCTGAAACCTTGGTAATTCGATGTAACAAAATACAAGAATTTTTTGCTGTTAAAGAAAATTAATCTCAGTAATTAATTTGAAACATTGTTAAAGTCCATTCAAGAACAACGAAAATAGAAGGGATTTTGTTTTTATTAAGTGAATCTACTCATGAAATGACAATTTTACACTTCACAGATAGCAAGAAATAAAAGTGTAACTTACTTATACCATTTAGTTTTTTAAAATTTTATGAAAGAACTTTATTATCAGATTGTAAATATCACATAATAAACTGAATGACATAGAATTTAAAAAATAGTTAACTTATTTAAAAATTAAATAAACTAAATTAATTTGTTAAATTAACAAATATTTAAAAATATATAAATTAATAATCATATTTTGTTTTTTATTCCTCAAATTATCATGAAAAGGATTTGGCGCTTTTGGTAAATGACGTTTGGTAATTAACCAGTTTAATCGTATGTATATTAACATTTATTTCCTCTGGTTAATCAAGCTAACCAAAGAATCAAAAGAACCAATTTATACTTTTTAACTTGTATTTCTTTAAAAAATATATATAAATCCACTAAATTTTCATTATTAACAGTATAGGATAAATGTACCAGCAAAAAGAGGCCAAAATATTACAAATCGAACATGGCAAGATATATTCCTTTACTTAGAGTAACCATGTTGTAATGTTTAGCTACACTAGGGTTTCTAAATTTTAGCTACTGATATTGCTTGTATCAGATGTAGTTCCATGTTACTAAGTTGATTATTTCTTGCTTTTAACTTGGCACTGAATTAATTACCTTAGCATCATATAACTAAAAAAAAAAAAAAAAAAATCGCTAATTATTAACATCGTGATGTGCTCTCCATATCAGTTTTTCGTACATTTTACGTGCATAAATTTTATTTTCTATTCTACGAGAATTTGTTTATAAATAGCAATATTAAATAAACATTTAGGCGAATGCATGGAGAAATTTTACTTTAGTGTGAATTTAAAAAAATCGTTTTAAAATTTCCTAAACTCCTCTAGGAAAATGGTAATTTAAAAATAGTCAAACTTATAAACTACTAAAACAAAACAGAAAAGTAAGATTGAAACAATACATTTAACTATTAACAGGAATGTTTACTATATTGTTCTTGCTTAATTTCAGAATCAGTTTTTAATCAAAATTCTACTGATCAATAACTTTATGTAATATAAATCAATACTTAATATAAAGCATGTAAACAATCTTTACTACTTAAATAATTTTATATAACCTATTAATAAAATGTATTTTAAATTGAAAAAAAAAGGTTAGGCCTTCTTAATTACATTATACAGTAAGTACATACATATAAACTGGAAACAAAAGGATTTGAAAAAAATCTAAAATATTTTTATATGTTTATGTTTTTTTTTGTTTTTAATTTTCTATGTTTGCTAAGTTTAGTGAATTTCCATAATAATACAGTGTGTTTTACATAAGGTACAAGTAGTTGAATATTTTCCAAGTAGATTGACACGAGTTTGCAATTATTTTTATGCTCAAATAGAAAATATTTTAAAACCATCTTTATCACATCACGTTTTGGAGTTATCTTGAGTTTAAAAATCACTATTATGTAATCTTTACTCATAATCGAAACGATCCGTAATCTTGTATATGATGTTGTATACATGCGTATTAACAAACTAAGAGTGTGACTATTGCAGAATAAATTAAAACTCTCAAATCTTTCCACAATTTAACTTAAGAATCATCTTAGTATAAAGCTCTCTTTGAAAACACTCATTCTTCACAGTACCTAAAGCCAGTAACTGTTAAATTGTGCAAGTCGAATACGTTACTGTTCCTTACTTTTTCCTGTTAATCAATTTCTGTTTATTTTCTAATATGAATTAATGAAGTTTCGAAATAGTGACTTTTTTTAGGTCAATTTTTATTTAAAAAGTAGCCGAGAAATGCGTTCGTGTAAAAATTCTTCCAATTTTTTTTCTTATGATTGTGGTGAGTTAACTAAGAAAACGCGTGATAGAGCAATTTCAAATTTATTAATACTACCACTTATGGGTTTTACATCAGTTATCAACAGAAATCATATGCGCCCTACCTAACGTGTATTAGGTGTTATGTTAAACTCACGCATTACAAGAGGAAAACAAGTATTTGCCTTTCGCTGTACATATGGTTTGGGGCAAAACAACAAATCATTATGACAACTTCTGTTTAACAAATATCAATGGTTTTTTCTTCAAAAAATAAAGTAATTATGTAACCAAATGTTCCATCGGTTATAAAACCAACTGGTTACAGAGACGATTTACCTATTCCGACAACTCCAGCTTCCTCGTAGGAAATTTCAGTCTGAAGAGGATTGTTTCAAGATTCAAGGGACGATTTCATACCAGAAAATCAAACAGTGAATCATTTACCATTTCACAAGTAGAACTTAACGATTTGGTTTGCGAGTTGAATTTATGTAAAAAAAAAAAAAAAGAAAAAAAAGCAGAACTTATAGGTCCAGGCTTAAGGAGTGAACTCTATTGATTAAGGATACCAAAAATGTCATATTTCAGAAAGAGAAATAGAAAGAAATATTTTAAATCAAGAAATATAAATAATCGAGAAAGTGGAGCTAGCAACATGGACGTCACTATAAATAAATACATTTAATAATATATTCCATGATTTTCTAGGAAATAAAGTAGAATATAAACTTTTTAGTACAATTTTTTTTGTTGAACTATAAAATTTAGCCTGCCGGTTGACATTAATAATTCATTTTTTACATTACCATCTTGACTATCTGGCACCAAATTTGGGTGCTGTGAATGATGAGCAGGGAGAATGCTTCCACCTGGATATATTGTAAATGGAACGTTACCGAAGTCGATGGAACGAATCGAAGATGAATGATTACTGTTGGTTTCTGCAAAATGAGAAGCTTACCGTACATAGAAGGGAGAAGTAATTTATTAGTTCACAAACTTCAGTTACCAAATATTTTAGGTACATGTTATATGTTATAGTTATATTTTCAAGATTTATTTAATAATCAAAATGAAATATAAACATTTAAAATATTCATAATGCATAACAAAATTATCAACTTGGTTAGTTAAAATTTCGTATTATTTAGCAATTTCGGAAAGTATATAAAAAAAATATGATAGGTGAAGGAGAAAAACTGTCATAATTTTTAGATTCACTTCAAAAACATAATAAAATTCTTTTATTGGTGCTTTGTTCCGAAAAACGTTTTGAATTTTATAGACCACAGTAATTTTTCGGAATTCAAAAACTGGATATAAAGGATTTTTACAAATAATCAGTGATCAAAAAAATCCATCAAGCTTGTGTTTGTAAATTCTATAAATTTCACACTCATATCTAGATGTACATATAAAACCATGTTCATATTAAGAACAATAAAGTAATTTAAAAGCTTATGTTGTCTAAGTTTATCAGGAAGTGTAGCACAGATAAGTTTGGATAAATAATACTATTAAATACTTACTGTTATTTTGAATTGATTGATTTTGAAGTACTCTACGAAGCTGGGTATTAATCAGATCTAAAACCAATTTTTTTTCCACAAAAACTTTAAAATATTTCATAAGGAACGTAGTAAAATGACTTCAAAGATAGTTAGGTGGCAATATTTTAAAAATATTATGATAAAGAATAGAAATAAAAATATTACGGCAATTTTTTGCCAGAATATTTAGTAGTATTGCTCCAATTTAGTATAAATTGTCTAGAATGAATGAATTAAAGATGCATACTACATGAATACCATCAGTGTTAGTCTAAAATCATTGTTATTGTAAATATAGTACTTTAATAATTTAGAGAATTTAATGCATAGTGTAATGAATTTTAACATGAACTGAAACTTAAATTTTTATATTATCTATTAATTAAAAGCATAGATTTTATTTTAGCAATATCATGAGGAAATACATAAATGAAATTTAAGAATAATAATTATTGTTATTATTTTTAACTTTATCTGCAGAAAACATATTAATGAATATGAAGCTGAAATCTTTAATGCAACTTTGAAACAGAAAATATTTTATAAAAACTCATAAGGCTGAAGACTTATATCTGAATCAAAAATACTCATTCTATTGAAAAACATTCCCCCATATACCCAACTAAGTCGAAGATTCAAAGTTGCCAAGACGAATAAAGGAAGAGACAAACTAGCCACAATTCGTGATTTGTTACATTCCTTTTTCTTTGATTTTATCGTGTTTCACAAAGTGGCATTAGTAAATTACGTTTATACTTCTATATCTTATAGATATTTATTTTACATGCTATACAAATGCATCATAATACTTTGGGAATGAAATTAGAAATTAAAAAGTAGGGATCTCATTATTATTATTTATTTCTGTAAAGAATGAATAAAATTCTAAACAATGGTTATCGACTGAAATTAACAGAAGAAAGATAATGAACAGATAAAAACAAACTAAATCAAGATAAGTATTTCCATTATTAATTTAATAAATATGGAATAATTAATAAAAATAAGTACAAAAACGTTCCTTTGTGCAAAAATTTAAATAAATTATAATAAACTTATGACCCAATACATATAAAAATGTTAAATATTATTTCCAGCTCTATTTTAAATTTAAATTAAACAAAATAAAAAGATAAAGAGAAGGATCGATTGAATCCATTCAAAAAAAAACATATAAGTAATACTAGTTATTACATGTATAGTCGAATGGGATTACTCAAACAGTGTAGTTGTGTCGAGCGTTCGCTCCGATATTAAGTGCTTTTTTGGTTGGGTTTTTGATGTTTCATCGGATTTTCAGGAACATTACAGACTCCTCCAGTCAGCAAGAATACAGGCTTCGACGGTATACCTGCAGTGGTATTAAAGGGTCTCCTTAGATTGGCTCCTTGGTCGTAGGTAGAGGCATTTAATCACAGCCTTGGAAAAATAACGTCTTTCCTGAATACTTGAAGGATCAAAGATCAAGGCTGTAAAAAGTACATGGCCAAAAATTACATGGGCTAAGAGGGTCAGAAGAGGAACCTGGAGGATCAAAAGGCTTCCAGTATTAATACTACTAGATATCTAGAATGCGTTCGGTTCCGTAACATCTATGTAAATATCTACCTGACAAGTGGTTTACTCCAATACAGAGGATTCTAGAATTTGTTTCAAAACCACCCGGGGTGTAACGCAGGGCTCGGTACTTGGGCCCCTCTTGTGTATGATGGCGTATTAAGAATCGAACTGCCCGACAGCATTTAAATCGTAGCTTACGTTGATGACTTGGCGATATTGGTTGCCGGAAAAACCGAAATGGAGATTAAGGAGAAAGGAAATGAATCGTTGTCGATGTCGTTATGGATGGAGGGGCACGGGTTAAAACTCCTCCAAACAAATACGAGTTCATCGTGCTCCCTGGGAGTAGACAAGTTTGACCAATCAATTTCAGTATCGGAGACCATCAATTGGACTCAAAGTCTGTTATTAAATATTTTGGTGTTTAATCGACCGCTCCTTATTATTTAGCAAGCACATTAGATATGCGGGTGGAAGGGCCGAAACTGCTCTTAGATCCCTTCAGATGTTAATTTCCAATAAGGTGGCTCCATGACCCGCTAAACACAAGCTAATCGTCTCACCGGTTTCTTCTGCCATAATGAATGCTGCCCCTGTTTGGCATAAGGCCATATTGAAGAAAAGGAACTTATCATATTTGTAATCTATACATAGGAGAACATTATTAGGAATAGTTCCTGCCTACCGTGCTGTGTCTTACGAGGCGGTCTGTGTGTTGTCGACAGTGCCTCCGATTGACCTACTGGTTGAAGAGGGGTGGGACCGGTGCAGTGGCACAGATAAAACAGAGGCTCAAACTGGTGTCAGACACAGATTGAGAGACAGATGGACTGCGGGTGAAAAGGCTCAGTGGACAAGGAGACTCATTCCTGATTCGAATACATGATGTGACAGAAGGCACGGGGAATTCAACCACTTTCTCATGCAGGTCTGCACTGATCACGGCGCTTATGGAAGTTACCTGCATAGAATTGGAAGAACAGAATCCCCGGAATGTGTCTTTTGCTCCGGTGAAGACACCTAAGCACACTCTCTTTGATTGTCATGTGTAGGAAGATATTCGCACGAGGGAGGGCCTGTCTAATGTAACAACAGAAGTTACGGCCGAGCATATGCTTCGTTCACGATAGTCGTGGATGCCGTGAACAGATTCGTTACTACAGTGCTCAGAAGGAAAGTGGAGACCGACACGTTAATAGAGTACTAATTAATGAGTGTTTCGATCTTGGGTCAAAATAAAAAAAAAAGTAAACAGACCAGAAGCGGCGGAGAGCGGTCTCTGTTAGAATGTGCATGAAAAGAAAAGACCGAGATCCGGCCGTTGGGGGTGGGAGCTGGGAACGATATAGCCGGGCCTGACCTCCACGCCTTTGTACGCGGTTAGAGGCAACGAATTTGAATAAGATCCAGCCCACCAGACCCGGTGAGCTGACGTACTACGCCGGACTGCCAGTCGGTGGGTGGGGAGGCCCACTAGAGGCATGTTCAATCCCTTGAGTTTAGCAATACTTCATTGTAGGTGCGACCCAGAAGAAAAAAAATTATTACATCCATGATAAGCAACATACAATGAATAAACATAACTACTGAACAATGATTAATACAACTGAAATATTAAAAGAATTTAAAATAAAAAACGAGTGAAATAACACATCATAATCAGTAATCTTCAATAAAACGATGCAACAAAATCAAATAATTCTCGTATATGAGGGAGAAATCCCGTCTTTGTAACCATACAATATTTCCTAGATCCAACACATGGGAGTCGTTTAGCAGCCATTAGCTTACATGGGCATTTAACTAAAATAAGCAATTCCAACTGAGGTGTTGAATATCTTCGGGAATATCTTAGGGAATATCATCCCTAGATATTTTTGGATGTCTTGTTCCTCACAAACCACGGCGCTTGCGTATGCTCCTGAGTAATTTATTCAGGAACCGCTGCCTAACTTAAATTTTGCTGCTGCATGTTGTACTCCATAGTTGTATACCATTAATAATCAATAAAACAGTACTTTTGCAGGAAGAAAATTTATAAAATTGTAAAATTTAAATATGTAAAATAAGTAATGTAAATGCAAATATTAGAATTGTTTTGGTTATTACCTATAGAAATAAATTATTACGTATAGTCGTATTCAGCTAAAGCATCAATTTTCAGTCGCATGAAATAACACCACATAAAATCGATAATTTCCTGTTAGATTATTCATTAGAAGATTATTATTTGTTTAAATAAAATTATAACCATTTGATTTACATCTTTTGAATGTTTTATTGATTTTCTTTAAATTACAACAGTTAAGATAAAATAAACTTAGCTATTGTTACTACTTTAGGTAATTATCTATAATTATTCATTAGTTAGCTCTATGCTTATAATTTTGGTTTATACAATAAAGTAATTGTATAATTTGTATTAAAATTATGTATAACCAATTACAAGATGGAAAAATAATTGTTCTTTGTAGTGAACTGAATTAAAACGCTTCAAATTTTTATTATAGCTGTCGGTAAAAAATTTAGGCATATTCATTTTTTTTAATTTTAAATTATTTTAAGTCCTTTATATTCAAATTATAGACTACTCGAATAAAAAGCCAGTAAGAGAATTCAAATTACGCCTGCATATGTAATGCAGCAGTAGTTCTTAATACGTGTTTACGTTTCCAGGAGTTTTCCTTTACACCTAACACAGTTATTAACTTCATAAGCTACTCAATATATTATCTGTTCCATATTAGAATATTTTATTTTAATAGATTTTATAGGTCGCTTACTCTACCGCTGCTTCCATCCACATCTGTATCAAATCTTCCCTTTTTATCCTTAGCTTACCCAGCCTCTGAGGAGGCCATTAGCTCTTGTAATGTGGGTGGCTGGAGGGGGAAACAGATTATACAGGAAGTAACTCTGTACTTTCATGTTTTAGCCGCTTAACAATCCCTATACTAGCAATTGTTAATATATACATATTCATTAACATATTTTTATCATATAAATTGTGAATAACAGAATTTTTCAATCACTGCTTTCCAACCTTAAACGCACTTTTTAGATGCTCTAGTACTTTAGTACTTTTAAAGAGATAAATTTTTATATCTTGTTTTAATTTTAATGTGTTGGATCTGGGAAATATTGTATGATGATTAAGACGGGATTTCTCCCATCATATATAATTGAATTTTGTTGTATCGTTTTATTGAAGAGTTCTGATTATGATATTTTGTTTCAGTTGTTTGGTTTTTTAATTCTTTATAGATTTCTGTTATATCACTCATTGTTCAATAGTTATATTTCCTCATTGTATGTTGCATTCCATGCATGAAATGACTAGTATTATTTATCTTCTTTTTTTTTGTAATGATTTCATTGGATCCTTCTTCTTTGTATTACACTTCTTGTTAAATATTACTTAACTTTTATAACTTCCTCCAGATAAATGACATTCTTATCTTCTTGGTAGGTTCTTTTATTTTATTGTTTTCCTCATTATTCCACAACCTGCGTTATGATGTAATGCATCATTTTATATCTCCCATAAAGATCAAAATTCAAAGTGTTTACAAAACGTTACCAAGTGTTCTTATGCCATTTTTTGAAAACTTACGTAAGATTAATTTGATTGTATAATCGTTATTGAATTTATTATCTCTCTGCATAATTTTGTTAAAATCTTATTTTTTCCCAACCTTCATTTTATTCTTAATATCGTCATTTCATATTTTGAGACCCTTAACGTTTTCGAAAGTTTCTTTTCCTACCAATAGATTTATTTGCTGCTTTATTAAGAATACATTGCAGATTTCTTATTATAATTAAACATCAGTAATAAAAGTACTTTATCTAATTTTCTAAGTTACAGTATTAATAAATAGTTTGTAAACTTATACGTGTCATTGATAAATTTCACTGATATAGTCTTCAATCTAAGAGCAATTGATTTAATCATATTATATATAAAACAGACAAAAAAAAAGTATTTTTTTTGTTTATTTAAAACTAGTATGATCTGAATATTACGAAAATTTTTCGTAATATTCATAGTCACCGATATATATACATTCATATATTCACCGATATTCATAGTCTAGCATATCAAGGAAGCATAGTAATATAAAAGAAACACAACTGCCTCACCATACTGGCTTAAAAATTTATTTTTCCCTGAAGTACGAGTAAATGAAGACCTTCTCCATTTTACTACAAAAAGACTTGTATTAATTATTTAACATCTTGTCAGCAAAGGTATCTTTATCTGCATTTTATAAAGCATTAGAATATGTTCATCAGCCTAGAGTAAATATGTACATTTGTTAAGGTTTCGCCGTTTTAAAAATCTAACATTGTTTAAAACTTTAAATACAAGTAAATTTTAGGCATTACAAGAGCATTTTCTGCTGACATCAGATACCTGTGAGTAGCTCTAGTATGTCCTATCCGCAACTGGCAAAGGGCCAATTTCTAACAACGAATGTTTCTGTATGAGGAGTCCCATGGCAACACAGCATTTTTAATATGTCGGAGTTTATTATCCAATGTGGCCGTCCAATCACTTTGCCATTTTGCACTCTTCGTGCAAATGGCAACTTTTTATGATAAGTGAGCTTTATATGAATAATAAAGTCGCATGTAGTAACACGTGAAGTGAAGGATGGCTGACTACATGTGTCCTCAGCTGCGGAATCCGCACGTTCATTTCCCAGAATCCGCTCGGGGCTGGGGATCCATGAGAAACTCAATTATATCTTGCGGTGGTTCAACTAGGCGATTGTTATAGATTTCTATGACGACAGGATATCTGGAATAAAAGTTTACTAGTGCTTGGAGAGCACTGCACGAGTCACTAAAAATAAGGATATTGCGATACATAGGGTTAATGATATTCTGAGCCTTTCTTATTGCATATAGTTCAGCAGTAAATACACTTGTGATACCAGATAGACCAAACATATATGTTCTATCATCGACAAAAAAATACGCAACAAACGATACCGTTGTGTTTCGATCCATTATTGTACACTATTGCATCTGCATTTGTCTTGGATAGGATATCTTGAAACATTTTCTGGAAGACAATAAGTGGTGTTGATTCTTTATTGTAAGTCGTAAAGTCAAATATGAGATTTTGAAGGTTGATTCTCCACGGAGCATATGAGCACGGATATTTTGGAAAAATAGAAGGCATGCCAATAATTATAAGGTGCAGTTGACGAGGAGTTCGGAAACCTACAGGGACTGTACAGCGTGGATGGTTCTCATATCTTCCTAAATTAGGATTTTCAAGAATTCATAGGAATTCATTCGTGTGATTATATAGAAAAAATATAACATTGTGAATAACAAACATTTTGTTTTCTACATAGAATTAATACGTAACTGGTACGGTATACTCATATTTAATTGTGCCATTGAAATTGGATTTTAAAAATTAATGAAATTAGTAATTTTTTCGAATTCCTAAGAACCAAGAGAACGTTATTATATCCGGAAAGACAACATAAGAAAGCCGTTAGCAAATGTTTTGGAGATAAGAAATAACATAAAAGATGATGATAATAGCCTGAAGGGAGTGAAACTGAATCGCTAATTTTAGATGAAAAGTAGCAAGTAACTGATAAGTTACTTAGCTATTTATTTTATTTTACGTTACTTATTTACTTATTTTAAAAGGAATCTCATTTTTTACAATTTCATTAGATAAGAAAAAAGTGTATTTAATGAAGTACTACGAAAAAAGATTAACATACTTGTGTGACACAGCTTCCGCGGTTATAAATTTTTTCTCAAAGAAAATTTTTTGTAATTAATAAATCAACTTCATAATTAATGGAATTTATAACATTTACCTTAATAAGTAAAGCATAAGATTAAAGACAAAAATTTATAAAGGGATAATTAAAACATTTTAACGAACCTCATTTTCTGATAGTACAAGAGAAGTAATAAATAATTTTCGATTTCTTTATAGAATTACAGTCAAGGTGTGTGAATATTCAGAAAGTTCTAGAAAATGATATTAAAATGACAAGATACAAAATTGGATGCTGTTAAACTTATCTAACTTTGTGTAACTGCAAATATTAATGCAAGATTATTTAAAAGAATTATTTACGCAGTTTTTTGTTTTATATAAGCTTGACTTCTTTTTCTAAATTTTATTTAATTTAATTCTTGTAAACTGGAATTAATACACCTTAATTACTTTCTCTAATATATGTATGGCTATTTGTGTCAAGTTCTTTTATTTGAATATTTTTAAATACAGATGATCGTGTGTTCATTTCTAGACATACATAATTTTAAAAATTTAAAATAGTAATAAACTCAACAATCATTAGTTTTATTGTAAGTAAACAGCTAACTAATAATTGGTCATTTAAAAACTATTATTTAATATCAAAATTTGTAATTTTAGAACCGTATTATAGTTGCAGCTGATAACTTTTAACTTCATTATCATCAATGAGATAAATACACATCACAAAATGCAATCAGGGGATTATCTATACAATGCAGCGCTAAGAAACTTTGGCTGTTAATAATATGTACAATTATATTGAGGAGCTAAACAGTTAGCTGCAGGAATGGATTGAGATTAAAATGTTACACTAATATTATATTAAACTGTTATAATTACAAATCTTGCATGCATTTTCTTATGAGATATATCAATGAAATCGGGTAATAAACCAAGATTATTCTAATCAATATTTTTCATATTTTATGTATACGCACTGGTAAGCATATAGACACCAATTCTCAAAGGAAATCTGGAATTTATATACTTAACTGGGTTTACACTAATGGGATTTAAATTGTAGATTTAACTTTAAAACATGTACAATGTGATAAAAATTAAATTTTTTAAATTCATTCCTATGAATTTAATTTTTTGTACTGGGCTGCGAAAAAATGTAACATTGTAAAAAAATAAACATTTAATTTTATATGTAAAATTAAATCCATTAGATATGTAATTGACGCAGAATATTCGTATTTATTGTTCCTTTAAAACTGGTTTTGAAAATTTGTATAATTGTTAATTGTTTTAAATTCACGAGAACTAGGAAAATTTTACCGCATCTGGCAAGAGAACAGTGTAAAAGCCGTTAGCAAAGGGTTTAGGGGATAAGAATTAATTAACAAAGATAAAACAGGTAATAACAGCAGGAAGAGAGTGGAAACTGGATCTCCAATATTAGGTGGAAAGTAGCTAAGTAAATAAGTAGCACTTATTTAACCATCAAATCTGAGTAAAAAGATTTTTTTTTTTTTTTTTAATAAAACTCCAACTTCCTTTGTAAGAACAGTGATTTTGATCTTAATTTTGGTTCTCCACAAAATATTAATAAAAATAACACACAAAATAGTAACTATATAGTTAAGAATTAGTCTGTTAATAAATAATACTTATCTTCTGATTTATTCTTTGGATCAGAAACTTCTGCTTCACTTCTAAATGGTCGTGGATTCTAGGAGTTGTAAAGCATAGAGCGCTATCACTTTCATAGAATTGTAAAGCCTGTGAAATTTCCCTATGAAAAGAAAGGATAATTATGGATTACAATAGTTAAATTTCATTATTCTCATTTAGTATTGTAGCTGCTGAGAGGATCCAGAATGATGTGCCATTATATCGTTTTATTTACAAGAGATAAATTTCCATCTGTGGAGTTAATGATAAAAACACGACTTTCTGCAAATTACCACAGTTTTATCCCACCAAATAATATAAAAGAAGAAATTAAATTCATTCATAAAAAATTTTAAAGAGTAGAAAACGGTGGCGCTTTTATTGTATTTTTTAATGATGTAAAAAGTAAAAAATAATAGATATATATAAATATATTTAAACAAATATAAACTAGCAATGACAATTTCAATAAAACTCTTAATAATAAAATCATTGGAGAAAATATCAGTATGGAATTACGAACTCAAAACTTTTTCAGATTTGATTAAAACAGTTTTGATTTAATCAGTATTAAATTTTCACACGAAAACTCCTTGATAAAGTATTAACAGAAGGTTAAGTACTGTACCTTAACGTTATAAGATGTTTTAGTGTTTTATTGTCCTGGTAGCGAAACTTAAGAGCTTTGTATCAAGAAGGAAATTATGGTAATCAGAAAAAAATGGGTATGGGTTTTTTTCCAATTCATAACCCGAGGTATCAAAAAAGACATCAAAAACAGTGGAAAGAGGGTTCATAATGCATTGATGTGTTTGAAGGATAATAATTATTGACTGATTTTTATGAAATTTAGCAGCTAGGCTCATATTCATGGGGCAATTTCATGGTAAATTTTCGGGGTCAATAGATCGAGAAGATGATATCTACCCCACTTTAAATTATATTTCTTTGGGGTTAATTTTTTCAAAATTTTGCAAACGTAACCCCACTTTATATTATTCTCCTCTTTCTTCCCTAAAATACATACACTTTCTACCCTTTCCGCTTAAATAGAAACGCTATATTTTTATTGCTACATATTTTTCAACCGAAGTTTTTGAATAATCACTATGTAATTTTTATAAAATTTTTTGATTTCTTCACAAAAACTTAACCAATAGCATTGATAACAATTGTTATCAACTTTTTTCATATGTTAGACTTAGTGTGAAAATTAAATAAAAATTGATTTAAATTTTTCTATTAGCAGCCAAAAATCTTCTTCCTCCAGTTAGAAAACTGGTTGGCAGCAACTTTTATCCCCCATTACTAATCCTTTCATCTATAGATAAAAAATACTTTTCGTCATTTCTTCGCTTATAATAACTGTTTTTCACGATAAATTAGTATTATGATTCCACTATCTTTATATCCCTCTTTCAAAAATTAAAAAATATTACCTTTTTTCTGTATAACAATATTCCTCGTAATTTTCTTTGGAAACAACGAGAAAAAATAGATCGTCTAAATCGGTCACCAAGATTTTTGGACTCATGCGATAAAGATTTTGGTGATAAAATAGGGAAATTACTAGTGTACTTTCAGAAGAATCCGACAGTGATATTAGCAGGTTGGTTGATGATTCGAAGGAAGATTCCCTAATTTTGTGCTGTCGAATGAGGAGTCCGCTAACACAAAAGATTCGAGTTCAGAGAAGGAAGAGTACGAAGAAACCGTGTTATGAAACCAAATGATGGTACAAGTTATAGGTAGTTATTTGTTGGAAAATCAAGAAAATACAGAAGAAGTCATTAAGAATAATTTCTTACAACCGATCAAGAAAGAAGAAACATATTTCACAGAAAGTCTGAAGAAAAAACAATTTGGTCCACATAATGCATGGCGTGCTAAGGAGTCTCAAAGAAAGGTTAAAACATAGAAATTTAAGAAGATTCTTACCGGTTGTGCGAGGATGAGAGAAGACTTTCAGAAATCAACCTAACAAGATACAGGTTTGGCAGCTATTGTTTGACGACAAAATTATAGATGTAATTAGAAATGTGGTGTTGACCTACTGGACATGAAATGTGCAGTCTTCACGTCAAACCATAAACGAAGCGCTGGTCTCTTGCCATTTTCTAGTCGATGCTAAATATTGTAACTGTAAATGCCTTTATTTTGTTGAGGAGTTTCATTGAAATTTTCCATCAGCAAAATGAAAAAAAACTTCATATATGTTTAAGTGTAAAAAAGCTATTTGCCTTGAATGTTGCAGGAGGGTATGTGTAGAATGTACTAAAAAGTCGTTCAATGAAAATTTAATTTGTGTGTTCAATTATTTTATTTTTATTAATGTTATTATTCTTTTTTTGTATTTTTCTTTTCTCATTTTGTTATTATTTTTAAATAAAAATAAATAAATTTTGTTTTCCTGATAATTATATTTATGTTAAATAAATTATAAACACTTTTACTACGTAATATTTCTAAAACATAAAAAAATGGAATTATTTCCTATAAAACAGTGTGGTTTTATTTATAAATACCTTTTGACTTTACCTCTTTTATTTAATATTAAAACAATATGATAAATTAGTTTAATTGTTTATGTTGGACTCACAGACTCGGGGTTTCATTTACTATTATAAAAAGAGGGTTTTAAGTGTTAATATAATATTTAGTAGGAAAAATTCAATCAAATAAAATAGATACATTTAAACTAATGTTAAATTAATTAAAAAGGGATCCAATATTCCAATTTTTTTGTGGTTGAATAAGAGAAGATGTATTTTAGAGATTAGATTTTTTAGAATAAATATTCAGGAAAATAACATAAGAAATAGCTAATGAGATAAACTAAAAAAAATATTAAGTAATTTGTTATATTTAAATACATATATGAGTATATATACGAATGTAGATATGCATGTTGGAGTAAAAACATATTTTTTCTTCCATAACTCTATAAACTATATTTTACATAATAATTACTAATGTATTTAATAATAAAACTCAGTGTACATGTTGGAATTATTTCTAGGAGTATTTTTCTTCTAAAATAAATATTGTTACAATTATTGGAACTGTGTATAAACGTGACAAAAGTAAGTTGTAATACAACTCACGAAATTTATTAGTTATACATTTTACCAAGCAACATAGAGTTTGTTGCTTTTAAACAATACGCTGCTGATGAGAGAAAACAATAGAGATTCAATTTGAAGAGTTAGCAACCATTGACAACGGTGAATTGTTCCAATTGTTTTTTGTCTCCTACTTCTCATTTTTGTTATCGTTCCACTTCTTTGTAAATCAGGTCTAATATTAAATTAAAATAACAAATTAAAAGAAAAATTAGGCAAACCTATAATCAAAATGTTTAATACTTTTTACTTAATACAAAAGTAAATAAAATTAACTAATGCATTTTATCA
>JAAAKQ030477099.1:0-20565 GCA_010016005.3 Zanna intricata
ACACTTCTCAGGAGTGGTTGATCTGAGATTGTACAAGACTACACTGCATTCACATTCATACACATCATCCTCATTCATCCTCTGAAGTGAAGTCATTCATCCTCTTCGGAACAGTAGTTCTGGAGGCTAAACAGATAAAGAAAGGTTTCAGTTATAGCCAAAAAAATTTTAATTAATGAAATATTTGGATATTACAAGGGGAAGGCACATTAGTTTGAATTTGACTTCATCTCATTTTTTTAATCTTTTTTTTTAAATTTAAATCTATTCATTTATTAATAATTATTAACCTCTGATTGTAAAAAACAATTACAATAAATAATAACAATAAAAGAAATGAAAAAATATCAGAAGTTATTAATGAAATAAAATTTTGTGTACTTTTCATTTTAAAAAAAAAATGTGAACATGTAATTTGATAGGCATATGGGAAAATCATGTCGTGTCCGCTTTATATTTTTCTAAGAGGAGATAAAATTTAATGCAGACTCTCTGCTCTTTATGATCACCCATTACAGAAATCACAGAACTTGTATTTTAACAAGTATTAAGAAAAAACGAAAAGGAATACCTTACGAACAACACAGAGCAGTGCCTCTTTGTAAACTAAAATATTATATATAAAAATACTGTAAGCTTGCTATACCTAGTATGTCATCAGCCAGTTGGCTGATGACCTGGCTAATGGTGGTTCCAGCAGTTGCTCCTTGGGTGCTTAATAAATAAAAAATAAAAAAAAGCTTGCTATATCTAGCTACATTTGGATTACATTTCAGGTACATATTTCACACAACTAGTGACTTCATTTTTTTTCTTAATTTTTTTTTACAGCTTGTAGGATTTAGTGATGATATACTTGATGTAGTTTTTATTGGAGAAAAACAGTCACATATGGTTGTTGCTACAAACAGTCCAAATATTAAACTATACACATCGTCTAATATGAATTGTCAGTTATTAAAAGGACATAGTGATCTTGTTATAAGTTTAGCGACAACACAATCAAATACTTCTCTGTTTGTTTCTGGAGCCAAAGTAAGTTTATTCATTATCTACCTTTATACATAAAGAGTGTGTGTGTGTGTGCACATGTGCATGCGTGCGTGTGTAAATTAATAATTTTTTTAACACTTTTTTTTTGTTATTCCATTATAAAGATCTAAAAAAATCTATACCATCACTAGTAGAAAATATTTCCTTTCTGCAGTAAGGCTTTCTTGGATTCATGAATCTATTTTCAGTGCATTAAACATTTTTATTTAAAAAAAAAATCAGTTATTGTATTATCATTGCTCTATTAACATAATAATTTTTTCTGTACGAAATTAATTGAAATGTATAAAATTATTCAGTAATGATTGTATAACTCATCAAAGTTTAGAAAGCTCAGTTGACATATAAGGTGAGGATGAATTCCTGGACCATACCATTTGGTTAGATTGTCTTTAACCAATTCTGTTAAAAGCCTTCTCCTTCATATCCTTGTAGTTTACTGCATTTATTAAATTCATCCTTCTTCCTTGCTTTTCCTTTATCCTTCTAGGTACCAAGATTTTACTTTCTCTAACCACATGTCCTAAACACTCTCCTTTTCTTTTGTATACTTCCCATGTAGATGGCTTCTTCATACTTCACTTTATCTGTCCGTCTTACTTTCAACATCTTTCTCCATATCCACATCTCAAAAGCCAGACTCCCTCTTCCTCATCCTATACATATATATATATATATATATTGTGGATTTATATTTATTAATTATTAATATATATTATTATTTATTATATTATCATTATTATATGGTATTAAGGTATTAATACCATACCAAAGTTTTTCAAGTATTTAGTTTATGACTGAAGAAAGAACCAATTCATATTTTAAATCAACCATTTTTTATTATTTTTAATCAGATTTTTATCAACCTGATTAAATACATATTGCAGAAGTTCTTGTCATATGAAAAAAGGAAAATATTCAAAAAATAATTTAAAGAAACTTGATTTATAATATATTCATATATCAATGACAGTTTATTATCAGATGATTTAATATAAAAATTTAATCACTGAAAATTGATTGGTGAAACCTAAAAAGGTCTTTTGTTGTTATAAATAAACTGTATTCATTCTTTTAGTGTAAGCTGTAATGATTTTATGATGTAATTAATACCTAGTAGTTTTGTAAACAGTAGTACATTTTTAACTTAACAATTTTTTGCAGAAGTACATGTGCTTTTATTACAAATCTATCATCATCCTTTCCTTTAATCCATTTTCTATTGGGTCTGGCTGAACAATATTATAGACCTACTCCTAACTTTGTACATTTAGCATTCTTACCAAACACTTTTTCTCTTTTCTTTACACATTGAACTTTCTTGGTCTTCACATTGAGCTAAAGTTTCTTTTGCTTCTCTCCTCTTGATATTCTCTTTAGTTTGTCCTACACAACTTTCTTGCGCATTCATCTAAATCTTTGTTATTCAAAATCTGTTGTTGAAACATTTCTTTGATCAGTCTCTTTATATCTTTCCTACCATTATCATTACGCTTAAACATTATATCTTAAAAACTTCACTTTGTTGTACTTTAATTTTCTCTTCTTGTAGCCATCTATGATGACTGAACTATCTATTAAATAGAGTCATACTAATTACTGAGTATTGTTTGTTTACATTTTATTGGCACATAATTATCCTATATTAATTTTCTGAACAGTTTGATTAAAACTGATCTTTCTACTTTGCATTCTATACTAATTTCTTTTATTGATTTTCCTTCCCCAGATATTACATACCTTATATACTCTAACAATTTCCAATCTTTCTCCTTATTTTTCCAAATTGTTTTCTATTTCAATTGTTCTTTTTTACTGTCAGTATTCTAATCATCTGTGCCTACTTTCAAACCCCATTCTCATTTTCTTTCCATTCAGTAGTGAAATAATTTTTTACTACATTCTTATTTTCTGCTAAAATAATGGAACTAGTGTTGGTCAGTTGATTTCAGATAATCTGTATTATGTTAAAAAAAAAGTAATAATTATAATTGTAATCATTATTTAATACTTTAATATAAATAATGATGTACAGAATTACTATTTTCAGTTAATTATTGAATTAAATGTTTTACAGGATAACAGTATTAGAGTGTGGTTGTTAAACAGTGATGGTGTGGTACAGTGTGTAGCAACAGGTTGTCGTCATACTGCTTCTGTATCAAGTGTAGCTTTTGGCTGTACTAATAGTAATCTGCTTGTATCAGCCAGTTTGGATACTACTTTAAAATTGTGGTTGTTACCAAAGAAACTTAAACATGGTTAGAATCTTTGTCATATAAAATATTTTATTTCTTTAATAATATATTGGTAAAAGAAATACTACTTATTGTCCAATTTTAGAAGTTAAATTTAAAAAGAAATTTTGATCTCTTTCACATTATAGTATTATTTGTGTTCTTTTAGGTAATGAAATAAACATATGGTTTTACTTATCTGAGAATATTAGCATTATGGTCATTCAGTTATAGTTCAGCTAAGAATAATTTTGATGTTATATATCAGTTATAATGTGTATTAAAACTGTTTTCTATATAATGTAAGAAAAAGTCAGTGACTTGCGCTTTTTTATTCTTTTATATTCTTTTTTTTTTTGCAAAAACCTTATTATAGTCAGGTTAATATGTATTTGTCATTTTCTGAGAATTCATCCCATATTAGCAATATGAAGTAAACTACAGTCTTATAATACTATGAAATCAGTGTATTGTGTTAAACAAATAATGGTGTCCATTTCTATTTAACTAGAAACAAGGATAACAGGTGTGTGTTAGCACAGGACTACTACATTTTACAGTATTTGAGTATATCATACATCAGTAATATATACAACAGGATTCATAACTATTTAAAAGAATTTAGTGATGTGAAAACATCAGGAACTTTTTTTTTGTGAAATTTTTGTCTATATAGTTAATGAAATTAATTTACGATATGTTTAAAAATATTACACGCGATGCAAAAATCTTGATATGTTTGGTGTCCAACAATGGCAGCTGCAATTTGAATTATTGTACATAATATTTACTTCATTACCTAACATGGAATGGGCCTTCATAAGATGTGATTGAAGTGTTAGTATTAGATTACAAAACACAATTTTTTGAAATTTTAACCACCTCATTGTATAGCTAATATTTTGAAAATCTTTACATTTTTAAATTTAATTTAATCTAATTTTTTATGTATATATAAGTTTTATATATATATATATATATTTCTATAATATATATATATATATATATAATATTGTAAATATTTTATTTATTTCATTGAAAGACTAAATAAAATGGATATTAACTGTGTGTGTGCACGCATGCGTGTTTGTGTCCCTCTCCCTCCCACCCCCATCACTCTCTCTCTCCCCCCCCATTGTTCAGCAATAGTTTCACTTGTAAAGTTTCTGTATTACAGACAAGTGTCACTGTTGAACTGTAGTGTAGATTGTCATTTAAGAATGTAATGAATAAAGACAATAAATAAAGCCTGGGTAATACAGATTTATCAGCCATTATATACTGATACAACAGTTTCAAATAAATGGAACTGCAAAATTAATGTTGATTTTTAATTAAATCTGATTTTTGAAACTATCTAGGATTGAAATCTACTCCACAATTTTTTGTTGCACTATAATATTTTGTAACTTTTTTTTATTATAATTATTCTGTAATTTTTTTTATCTTTTCCAAGTATTATTAATTATGTTTTGTTAAATTATTTCAGATTATGTGGATATTTTAAATGTAAAACATACTGAGGTGGCTCATGATAAAGATATTAATGGAGTTTGTGTTTCACCAAATGATAAAATCATTGCGACTGCATCTTTTGACAAGACTGCCAAGGTTAGTTCATTTTCTTCTTTGAATGGTTAATGTTATGTTATACATTGTTTATTTTTAGAAGAAGTTTTATTATAATCTTTGTGGAAATTTGTAATTTACACTCCTTTCTATTCGATTGCCATTGATTTGATGCTACAGAATCATTCTTATCTACATGGTTCTTAATCCTTAAAATACTCAGCTGATTACATAAAATATACATGAACCACTTTCTTTCTATTTAAATGAGGGGTTCACCTATCACTTTACTTTTATTAATTAGCTGTACTGAAAACACTGATATTTGTTAGGTTCATAATTTGTGCTGAGATATTTTACTTAATATTGTAAAATATCTGAATTTAAAAACTGAAAATTTGATTATTCTCACAAAGAGATTTTTAATAATCTAAAATGGCTATTAGATATTGATTCCCTATTGTTAGGAGACCAGGCTGAGGTTTCAATAATGTAGACGATTTAAGCCAAATGTATACTTTCTCTTGGGATTGCCTAAAAAAAATAACAGTTGTTTATATATTTTACTCTTTTTCTAAAAAACATTGTTAGACAATTTTGATTTTGTATTGTTTTCTAAGTACCAATTGTCAATTAAAATTTTTCATTAGTATAATTTTTTTTAGTTAATTATCAGATTCATTTACATACTTATAAGTACTTTTCCTCATTGTCTACTGATGATTATTTTACTACCAAAATAGCCATCTAGTTTGAGTAAAAGTTTTTGTCAACAGCTTTTAAACATAATAATTTTGTTTTCTAATTTAAATTTTATTATAAGTGAACAGATTCAATTTAAAAATGATGTTTTTAATGATGATAATCATTAAAGTACAAGGATAATAAGTTCCACTGAACAATAACATTTTAATTTATTTGATTAAAAAGAAAGTGTTCTCTTTTATAATTTTAATTTTAGAGATGAGTTTTAATGTTATGGGTCTGATGATAGCATATCCACTAAAAATACTTTGATGTCTGTTTGGGTCTAATTATACACATTACTTTGTATTACTTAATTCATTTTACAAGGCATGTTTTTTTAAGTAAGGGCCATTTTTATATAAAAGTTGAGATAAGCAAAATAATAAAACTTTACTCTTAACAAAATAAACTTATATGTATGCCCTATTTTTCTACATATTTATCATTTACTCCAATACATTTTTGATATCAGCTTTCCAGCTTCATTATTCCGTTACTAAAGAATTCTCCCTCTTGTAATGTAAACCAATTAATTACTCTGTTTTGTAATCCTCATAGTCTTCAAACTCCTGTGATGCAAGCCATTTTTTATAAATGGAGAAAAAGGAAATAACCACACGGTGCAAGAGCTGGACTGTAATGTGGACGTTCTAAGATTTCCCAACGAAATCATCATAATTGTTCACTGGTTTTGTTTGTCGTGTAAGGTCGTGCATTATCATGGAGAAACAAAATCCTGTTGGTTTGCTTCCCACGCCTTTTGGTTTGAATCGAATGTCTTAGTTTTGTAGCATACATATCAGCATTAACAGTTCTTCCATGTTCAAGAAATTCAGTCAGCAATATCCCTTCAGTGTCTCAAAAAAACATAGCCATAAGCTTTTTCATTGAACTTTTTATCTCAAACCTTTTGGGCTTCTGGGATGATGAACGCTGCCATTTTATCAATTGCTGCTTTGTCTCAACATTTGAATATGATATCCACATTTCATCACTGGTCACAACGTGTTTCCAAATCATCACCTTCATTTTCTTAGCGTCTCAAAATTATTTGAGCTGCAGCAAGAAATTTTTTCTTTGTGTGTTCCTGTCAACATTTTTGGTACCCATCTAGAACACAACTTTTTGTAACCCAGTTTTTTTTTCAGATAAAATATTGTGAACTACTAATCATGAAACAAAAGGAAATTCAGTTGGTAATTGAAAAACAGTTAGCCTTCTGTTTTCAGGATTTTTACATTCACATTTCAGTCAATTCATCTGTGATGACAGTCAGGTGACTGCTACGTTCTTTGTCATGAACATTCGTTCTTTCTCCACAAAACAAACTACACCATCAGTGAACTTTACCTTTGCGAATAACACTAGATCTGTAAACATCTACAATTTCTCTATGAATATCAGTAGCAGATTGGTTTTTCGGCGATGGATAACAAATTACTGATCTTACTTCTCAACTTGAAGGATTATTTATTTTAGCACTCATCTCAGCCAGGTTATGCACAGCAACTAATGCAAATAACATTAACCTATTGTTGCAAACAGATAATCATTGATATAAATAAACATGCTACACTAGTGCCATCTTTTTCCACCACATCTAATGGCAGCAAATAAAAACAGCTGTTACTTAAAAAACATTCCTTGTATTTTAAACGATGTAATAAATAAATTACTGTGCTACTCTTTGAAAATGTTAAAATATAATAGAATTCATTTTTTTTGTAATTTAATATTTGTATAAATAAGATCACAGAGGCTTGTTACAAAGTGCTAAAATTTTAGTGAAAATATGCATTCATGGTTTATCAGAAATTATTTAAGTTATACATTAGTGTCTCAATATCAATTAATGGCTTATCTCACTTAAACTTTTATTTATTTCCTTGAAATTTTACAGAGCATATTGTTAATATATTTATAAAATTCCACCACCATTTTAAGTTCATATCCTACTTCCATATTAGTAGGAGTATTAATATTTTGTGTTCTTTATAGTATTTATCGTTAAAGCAGCAGCCAGCTCTTTTGAGTATTATTTCTTGATTATTTTGTCCTTTATGTAATAAAATGTATCTTTTTTTTGTGTTATTAGTTAACCTATTAGGAATGTTTTCCGTATAGCACATAACGAATAATAAATTCTACTATGAATTCACATTTATACTTTCTCAGAGCAGGACATTGTATTTCAAGTACATGAAAATATTAGATATTTCACCGATTAAAACTGCAAGTAAAAATCGTTATTTAATTTATGTTTTTAGTTATGGAATGCCAATGATTTGTCACTAATAGGAGTTCTTAGAGGTCACAGAAGAGGAGTGTGGTCTGTTAGATTTTCTCCAATTGATCAGGTCTTATTGACTACATCTGCTGATAGTACTCTTAAACTCTGGTCACTATCTGATTTTTCTTGTCTAAAGGTAAGTTTTTCTTTTATCTCTTTTTTTTTATTATTGTCATGAACTTGTGAAACATTAATGTTTTATTTTAATTTTCTTTGTTTTATTTTATTGGTTTAAAAATTATGTCTACTTAGGCCATTTTTTAAAATGATTTTTTGTTCAAACTGTAACATTTTAATAGATCTTGTTTTATTTCTATCAATAAGTTCATAATTCATAAATTAACTTCAGTGTAAATCATAAAATAAATTATTATTTTCTATTAAAAGAGGAAAGAAAGATATTGGACATTTTTAGAAGTAAATAAAACTGATATGTTTTATCAAATTGAAATTTTGTTTGTATTTATATATGTAATATTTTTTCTAAAATATTTAATTTTATATCATCTTTATTAATTTATAAATTTGTGTTAATATCAGAAATAATTAATTGTTTATTAAATGAACTGCCACATTAAATAAACCTAATTTATTATTTTTCTAATATTCAAGAAATTAGGTTTCAAAGGATCTATTTGTTTTTCCTTATATCATCATAATCATTACTGTTAACACATTTGTGTTAAGTTTAATTCATTAAATTTATTTTTTGTTTGTTTGTTTTGTTATTTCTTATTGCAGTTCAACTGGATTTTTGACTCACTGCTGTGGAATGTTAATCACTTTTTTATCACTTTTATTTCGTGATTTGTAGCCAGTTACGTAATTCTTTTTTTTCCATGTTTCATTTTTTTCTTTGTACACACGCTTGCGGGTTTATATGCATGTTGGCGTGTACTTTCTTCTTTGTCTTATAGTCCTTTTTTCTTTAGTCTGGATTCAACAACGAAGGCGATAGGACCATTTTTCCAGCTCCGGGTTCGCCCGTTTTTTAAGGCTGTCCCATTCTAACGTTTTTAATAATTTCTTCAAGTGTATAGGATTTTGATTATTGCTAATTATTTGTTCAATTGTATTTCTTCAAGTGTATAGAATTTTAATTATTGCTAATTATGTGTTTAAGTGTATAATTTCTTCGTGTGTATAATTTTCTTCAAGTTTAATCAAAGTTTTTTGTTTCTATTGCTCGGAAAGCCCGGCTCTATCCAATTCTGTCAACAATCTTCAGTTTATTAAGTGTTTTTATTGTTCGGCTCTACTAAGAACTTAATCTACGAAAATGCAGTAATTCATCATTTATATTAATTCATTTTGGAATGTACTAGTTCAAGAAATTAATGTGATTATTCACGTCTTTTCTTTTCAAAGATTCTGTGTTTATTAACTAAAAATATTTTCAAATATTTATTTATTCCAAATTTAATAATATTACCTTTTCCATTCTAATGGAAAAGGTTAAAATTAAGACATAAAACTGATTTGATAGAATTTTTCAATGCATTTTTTTTATGTAGTTAATTATATTTATAATTAATTCATTTTATATTTTTAGTAAGTATTTATATTAATTTTTTAATCACGTTACCAACATTTTTGTCCGTTTATGTACAGTTTTTCTTTATACCAGAGCATCTTTTTTTTATTTTTTAAATTTCCTAATTATCCTCACATGGCTGGTATTGCAGCTATTGCACTAACAATTACATTTAGTTTTATAAATTCCTCACACATTGTTTTTATTATTTTTGTTTTTTAAATATTTTATTATGCGTTATTAGGTCAGTATGCTGGTTTAAGTATTTCTTTATTGTAAGGTTTAGTAATGTTTTCAATGATATTATTAGTGTATATATTTTATTTATGTACCTATTTTTCCACTCTTTTGTGTTTTATTATGCATTTGTTGTGGGTAGTTATTTTGTTGTAATAGTAGTTTTTTTATATATTTTATTAATTAGAGTAGCATCATATTCATTTTCAAACCACTATAGGTTTTATAATATTATTTTCAAGAAAGCAATTTTTTTTTTTTTTTTTTTTTTTTTTTAAACTCCGGAACCACCGTTAAGGTATATCTTCAGAGGATGAGATGAATGAATTGTAGCGTGTGTGAAAAATGCCTTACCTGACTGGGATTCGAACCCGGGACCTCCGAAAAGAGAGCAATTAATTACCTGTTTTTGAGTAATGATATCTTTCTTCAAAGTGATTTTGTTATTATAAAATAATCTTATCGAGTTAAATTTTATGATAGCCAATCAGTTGGTGTAGTTTTTTAATCTAAATGATACCATTTCAAAACTGGGTTTAGATAGAAAGGAGTATACTGATTGTTGGTCATTTGCATTTTTGCATAAAAAATGTTTCATTATTTTCATTGGTAACTTATGTTACTGAAAAAAACTTGTTATACTTAAATTTCTTGAATATTATCAGTGTTCACACCAGAATAATATTCTGTGTTAAAATACATTATTTAATATCAGATTTTAGTAATTATTTATTATTATGTTTTTACTCTAGGATTTAACACAAAAGTCTGCATTTGTAGTTAAGTGGATTCATATTTAATAAATTAATGATGTAGGGATTGCTTTTTCTTAAATTTTAAAAAAAATTAAAATTAAGTTTTAATTACCAACTCATACATGTATCATGGAAGTCATTAATTTCATCATTCTCTTAAATAATTTCCATTTTGAATGTTATGAATCCACCTTTTCGGAATTCTCCAATAACAAAAAAACTTTTGTTTTTCTTCTGTCTTTCTGTTATTCATATTTCATCACCATATAATCTTACACAACATAAATATTTTCATTAGTTTCTTCTTTGTAATCCCTTTATTTATATATATTTTTATTTTTTTATTCCTTTTTTTTTATCTTTTACGACAGCATAGGACCACTTTAGTCAGTCCATTATCCAAGTCCCTTTGAAGGGACTGTTCAAGCCTTATGGTCCTCCCAGTATTTTTCATACGTTCTGCTCTTAGTACCCTTTCTGATGTTGAAAATATTCATATTGTGAGTTTCTTTTGGATGTGAAGCAAGTGTTTTTGGCCATGATTTTTTTCATCTAATTTTATCTTGCCTGGAGTATCTTCTAGTGTAAGGCCAATTTCTTCAGATTCTCTCTTATTTCTCTGATCCATCTGCATTCTGTCTTGGTGTTATTTGCGTTGAGTTTGTACTGTACCAGCTTTTTCAGAAGTCTCAAATTTTGCATCCTCATGATGTGTCCGAAAATTCCTAGTCTCTTTCTTATGCATGCTATCAGTGATGGTTCTAACTCTTAGAACACACTTTGTTTTGCAATATCCACACTGCCTATCTTTCTGGTACTTTTTTTTATGCAGGTTCTTCCAATTCTTCTTTCAGTTTTCTGGAGTCTGTTGGTCTTTGATTGTTTGTCAGTTGGAAGAGTATTTCTGCTGAATATGTGGCTTCCAGTTCTATAACTGTTGCAGTGTCTTATTTTTGCATTTATAGACTTTTTTACTGTAGGTGTACCAGGTTAATTTTTGCGCTTCACCTAATTTGTTTATTTATGTTTGGATTGAAGTGTTTCATTTAGGTTATTTGATATTATTTCTCTAAGGTTTTTAAATCAAGTTATTTTGTTAGTCGAGTTGGATAATATAAAATCTAGTTGACTTAGTTATTGTTTATGTTTACATATCTTAATTGTGTTGGTTTTTGGTGCATAATTTTTGTCTTTTCAAATGATATTTTGAGTCTAATTTTATTTGCAATGCTTTGAATTCTAATATCTGTGTTTTAGCTTTGTCGATGTCGTTTGCTAAGAGTACCAAGACTTCAGTGAAACTAAGGCAGTTTGTTTTGATTTTTTCTGCCTATTTTTATTTTTGGGGTTGAATAGTAGCAGTGAGAGCCCATCTCTTTGGGGCAATCCTGTTTTGTTTTAGTTGTTTATTATGGATTAATGGCAATTATTTTTTTTCTTTTTTGTATGAAAACACACTTTACTTAAGCCAATCTAACCTTAATGTCTTACATTTGTGCTGCCATTGATGATAGTTTTTTTTTTAATCGATATTACACTGCCCTAAATGAATTATTTATTAAATATTTTTATGTTTAATATATCTTATGATTTTTTTTTTCAGACTTTTGAAGGGCATGATTCATCTGTACTTCGTGCAGAATTCCTTACTAGAGGACTACAGATTGTTAGCACTGGGGGTGATGGTCTTGTAAAGCTTTGGTGTATAAAAACTAGTGAATGTGTTGCAACATTTGATGAACATGATGGAAAAATATGGGCATTATCAGGTATGTGTTTTTTTTTTATTGTCACCTGTTTTGTATTCAACTTATTTCACTGGGTATGAATCAAAGAATTTTGCTCACAATTTACCATTTCTTTTTAAATATCTTCTCCACTGTATAAATCCATCATTCTATGCTATTTTTTTGCTTTCTCCCCGTTACTTCCATTGCAACATTGTCTCACCATTATTTTAGTTTTTATATTTTTATCATTAACTTAGCTTTGTATTTCAGTTTCACCTAGTGTTTAAAATAATTTTGATTTTGTTGTACTTACTATAAGAAGTCCTAATTGCTACTGATATGGGATTGTAGTAATATGATTAATATCTACAAGGCCTGTTCAAAAAATACGTAGACAAACATCATAATACAAAATATACTTTATTTATAACTTACATGACTGGATCCCCTTCAAAGTTCTCCTCTCCCTGACATACACACTTATCCCAATAGTGTTTCCACTTTTGGAAACAGTCATGGAACACTTTTTTATCATGTTCTTCAGCTCTTTCGTCGCTTTTGCCTTGATCTCAGGTATCATCTTAAATCTTCTTCCTTTTAGAGGTGTTTTGAGTTTGGTAAACAAGAAGAAATCACAAGGAGTTTTGAGGGCTGAATGGGTTGGAGCATTGTCGTGATGAAAAACCAGTCACCACTCTTCCACATTTCTGGCCTTTTCGCCGGATAGCATCTCGCTCATGCTTAAGAACTTTGATATAGTAAGTCTGGTTCACTGTGGAGCCTTCGGCGAGGTACTCGTGGTGGTCAACACCCTCAGCATCAAAAAAAACTAACAACATCACCTTGATCTTGGAATGAACTTGGCAAGCTTTTTTCGGTCTGGGAGATGTTTGACCCACCCATTTTTTTTTTTCTTCTTCCTGGAACCGCAGTTAAGTATTACATCAGAGAATAAAGATGAATGATTAGTAGCATGTGTGAAAATGCCATGCCTGACTATAATTTGAACCCAGGACCTTTGACCCACCCTTTGGGACGATTGAACCTTTGTTTCGATGTCATAACTGTACACCCATGATTCATCACCTGTTATAATCCTTGATAAGAAATTTTTATCTTCCTCTGTATGTTCAAGCAACTCCTGACAAGTCTGGATGCAACGGGCTTTTTGGTCGTCCATCATCAGACGTGGAACAAATTTTGCAGCAACGAGGTGCATTTTCAATTTTTCAGTCAAAATCTCGTGACATGATCTGACTGATATCACACTCTTCAGCAAGCTCTCTGATAGACGTCGATTTGCCCGAACCATGGTATTGATTTTGTCAATGTGAGAGTCATCAGTTGAGGTGGAAGGACATCCAGGATGCTCATTTTCAATCGACTGACGGCCATCTTTAAAACGCGCATGCCACTTGAAACATGTTGCACGCTTCATAGCATCATCGCTGTAAGCTGTCTGGAGCATATCAAAAGTTTCACTAGCAGATTTTCCAAATTTAACACAAAATTTCACAGCAACTCTTTGCTTGTTCAATTCACTCATTGTAAAATCTGCCACATGACATGAACAGCACTTCACAAACAACTGCGTGGCTAAGCAACAAACAATGTTATTTCTGATAGGCAAACTGCCTTGTAATTAGCTGATCTGTATGAAGAAGGTGACATTAAGGGATTTCCCTGCAACCAACTGGGCCCAAGCAATTCAAATAATCTACATATTTTTTGAACAGACCTCATATTTTCATAAACTAATAATAAAATTTATATAAATGCAGGATAAAAAGCTCTTCTGATATACAGTTTGAGAAAGATGTTTTTATATAAAAGTCATTCAATGAATATTTCAGAATATTTTTTACAATCAGAATTACCCATTCTAATTTTTTTTATTTATGTTTTGATTAAATCAAGTGATACAGTCCAAAATAATAAAGATATAATTTTTAAAAAAAATTTTAATATAATCGTGAACCTCATTGTTTTTTAAAAATAGTTTACAAATATAGTTTATTTTTTCTGTGTTGTGAAGAAATTTTATAAAGATTCAGAATAGACAGAATATATTTTAATTATTGAACCAGAAATCAAGGAGTATTTTAGTTCAATATATTTATAAAGTAGTTGTTTAAATATGTCATATTTCTTTTTTTTTGTGATTTCTAATATAATTTTTTGCTTACGCACGCATTCAATGATCCCTCAGTTTCTGGTTTGTTTAGAAATTTTTTTCTTGAAACTCTTTGAGAAGTACCCACCACCATTCATTCTGATTATCTTTCATTATTTTCTGCTTTAACCCAACAAAGCTTCCTTCAACTCTTTTTTCTAGAAGTAGACATTCTAAACGTGATAAATCTCTGATGCACATTGAGATTCTATAAGTGTCTGGGTTTTACATGCTGCCAAGAACACGAATATTTAAGTATATTTCTTAAAAAAAACCATTTGTTGTGATTTAAGAACTAATTGTGGTTACACTGTAACTAATCATTTGTGTAGAATTACAAATTACTCAGAAATTGTATAGTAATCAATCATATTGAAGGGTTTAATTCCTAATTCATAAATTGTGTATTCTCAAAGAAGTTCCTTTATCTTGTTCTTGATCTACTTTTTTTTATGTACTTTTTTATGACTGTTAAGGTAGAAATTTTAGTTCTGGTATTAATTATCAGGAACCTGGTATTAACCTCATAATGACCCTGTGCATAATTAGATTGAAATCATGTATGAGGATTACCCTCTAGACTTTTACTGATCTCAGACATATTACTGATGAGCAGCTGATCCCAGACATATTATTGACTGAATAGATGATTAGTTGATGCAAATGACTCAAGTTATTCAAATGATATGATCACTATTAATCTTAAATTAACATTTGTCCACAACTAAAATAAAAGTACCTTTTAATGTATTGTGTATTGTGAAGTCTAAATCTTTTTCCAAAAATTGATGTGCACAAACTGCCTATTTTTTACAACCAAGTAGTATTTCAAAACAGTTTTAATAGAGGATCACAGAATGTTTCTCTGTACACTGTTCAGTGACTTGTCTGTGATGCTCCACAGCATAATGAAGTTTATTATTTATTCATAAATATCAATTATTTTTTAAGCATATTATTTATTATTATATTTGAAATGTTGTATGAATGCTGTATTAATATTTGAAATTTTTGTCTATCAATTTTTTTTTTGCTACAATATGTTGTGTATTTTATTTAGTTTCTCAAGATGAAAGTGAACTAGTAACAGGTGGTTCGGATTCAAAACTATTAATATGGAAAGATGTAACAGAAGAAACCAAAATTGAAGTTACCAATAAAAGACAAGAATATATTTTACAAGAACAGGAATTATCTAATTTAATTCATAACCAAAAATTATTACCTGCATTGAAATTAGCTTTAACATTAGATCGTCCTGCCACAGTATTAAAAATCATTAATGGTAAGTAATATTAATGATCTACTTCAATCTTTAACCAAATTAATGAAGTTGTTAGTATGGAATTACGTATTAGAAGTTAATAATTGTTTAAGTTCTCAATAAATGTTTATTTCATTATTAGGACACTAGATAAATTAAATAAATGAATTAAATATATTTATCATTAAAAGTAGAGATTTGTAATAACATTTGAAATGATCAATTGTTGCAATTCACATATTTTTTGTCTTGATCCATCTTTGGTATGAGTTAACCCTTTTCATTTTATATTACTTTATAATATCCAATGTTCATTCAATTACTAAAACAATTCACCATAAATCTTTTCCCTTCAACATTTTGACTGCCTTATCTCTTACATTGAAACCATTTTCTTCTCTCATTTTTTTTTTATTATTATTTCCACCTTAAGTATTCCTCTTATACTTAACTGCCTTTTTCTGTTCTCCATATTCATCTTATTGTGCTGTCTTCTCTTAAAGAGTAACAATTCATGTGAAAGTTTTCATCCTATCAACTGCCATGTAAATAATTGGGTACATCCAAATTGTTTTCTCAAGTTGCAGAGTCATATTATCTTACTCTGTCCAGCAGCTCCACTTTTCCCTCAATTTTTCACCTGAATAACTGGAAAAAAGAAAATTCTATTTTGAATTCCTGGACAAAATGATCAAATTATTCAAATCTCTGCATCTTAATATTATTGATCAGACTCTTTTTAGTCACCATCTGCTTTAATATCTTATTATTCAAGATGTGAGGATGATAAGTTACTTTTATCATCCTCTAAATAGCATTATTTAAAATGGTTCCAAACATATTGTCAGTAAATGTACTGCATCTTTTATTCTGTGAAAGAGAAGGAATGGATGGAAAGAAGGAAGTATTAGTACTTGTAATTTGAAACTAGCAAATAAAATCTTAATTGGATATTTTGGTTACAACAAAGAAAGCTTCTTTTTTGTAAAAACCATGCATTGTTTGAATTAATGGATTTCAATAGATATTCTCATCTATAAATATATCTAATTATTCATATGTCCAAGTATTACATCTTTTGCTTTGTTATCTATAAGTTTTGTAAAAGTCAAATTTTGTTTTCTTTCATTTTATACTGAGCCCAAATATGTGAGTAATCTTCCCAAGTGTGTAGTAATTCTCTGTAAATTCTCAAGATTGCTGATAATGCGGTATCATTGACATAACGGATCATATGATTAGATACTGGAAATCAATTAACCTGCTGCTTTATCTAGAGCTATATTTTAGCCCCTGAGTAGTTGTTAAATAGTAAACATGTCAAATATAATCGTACCTTAGATTCATTTTAATTGTTATAAAAGTAAATTTTTCTTTTTTCTTTCGTTAATTACTGATTATAATGCAATGCCCTAATATTCTAAATTCTGAGTTGTTGCTTGTACAAGTGCTTTTCTTTAAGTAATTATATACTATGAGACCATAGTACACCTTATCAAAATTCTTTTCATAGTAAACAAATTTTACACGTTTATACATCCAGAAAACATTGATTTAAGAACATTAACCTAGGTCAGTTACCTATTTTTATAAATCTTGCTCATCTCTGTAATGCATCCATCTACTTCATTAAATTTAACATTCACTACTGGAAATTGTATAAAAGGTATAAGTGACATACGTATTAGAATTTTTATTGGTTTGTAAGCACTTTGATTTAATGAAGCATAAATCCCCTAAACATTATAATATTTTTTATTTTAATTGTTATTATAAATTTGAAAATTACTATACAAACTAATCTGTTTTATTACAACATATGTTAGTATATCACAATGTGTTTACTTGTGCTATGTGTATCATTATATTTGATGGTTTTATTACTTATTTTAAAATATATCTATAGAATCCATTTTATTTAAAAAAACTTATTGAGCATTTTATATTATATAGTGACAGTAATATTTCAAATTCACAGTTAATCAATAAATTGACTTGTTTAAATAGCACTAGTATTATCACTGCAAATTCAGACCATGTTTTATTAATTATTTAACTTTTTGCAAATAACCTTCTTTTTGATTTGAGATACTAATACATAGAAGAGTATAATTTTCATAATAAAAGTTCAACATTTACATAGATTTCAGCTAAAACTGTATATTACAGATTTTACATAAAAAACAATAAGCAGGTTACAGATGATGCAATATTTATATACATGCACACAAGATGTGTGTCAAAATTTTAAGACTGGACTTGTAATTTCAAAATGGCAGTACTTATAGACTACTGTGATAGTATCTCCTTCAAAGTTGTCCCCTCTGGACAGAATACACTAACTCTTAACAGTGTTTCCACATCAGGAAGCATTCCTGTAAACTGTAAGACTGTTAAGAACACTTTCCATACTTGCATGGATGCCTTCAATTGAGTCAAATTGATTCTCTCTCAGTAAAAATTTGAGTTCAGGAAACCGCTAGAAGTCAGCAGGAACTAGATGAGGAAATAGGGAGATTGTGAAAGCACAGGAATTTGGAATTAGACCAGAAATTCTACAGATAAAGAAAGTATGATGAGCCAGTGCATTGTTGTGATTGAGATCAGTGTACAGGCCTTTTCTTCTATACATTTTCATCCAAACACTGAGGGAAACTTTTATATCATTCCTGATTGACTGTCTCCTCCCTAGGTGCAAATTCGGACTGCACAATACCCATAGAATAAAACAAAAAACTACCAACATTCTCTTCACATTTGACCAACTTCATCATACTTTTTTCGGTTCCACTACAATGATTGTGCCTTAGTTTGTTGGATATGTAGCATGATATAACAGTTTCATGAAGTGTGTAACTGTGAACACCAGAACAGTTATGCACTCTTTTGTATCTTAAGCCATTTTTAAATCATAGAATTTATTTTTTCAAATCCAAAATAAATTGTATAAAATTGAGCATCCTATATAAGATGTTTAATCATATCAATAAATATTTTGACATAATGTAATAATGAATTTCAGTTAAAAATAATCATTACCTTAAGAATTATTATTTTCTGTATTTTGATTTCAGACAGCTATATCTTAAATCACATAAAACATATTCATGAAAAATTATTCTTTCATGGATACACAAGGTATAAACAGAAATATAATTTTTTTTAATTTTAGTTTCTTACATAAAGGTGAATCAAATAAACATAGTAATAGCTTTTTATAAATTTATTGTTCAATAATATACACAATTCATACCTTCATAATTTCTCTCTACATACCTTCTATTTCTCTCTCCTGCATGATCTACACACTTTTGCCAAAGGTTTGGAAACTTTGATTATTCCTTGTTCATAAAATGTTTGAGGACAAGTCGTCAACCAATTGTGCATGCACTCCTCGACATCTTCATTGTTTTTTTAATCATTCCCTTCCAAGTGATTCTTTCAAGAGCACAAGCAAAAGGTAATCACAGGGGGGAAAATCTGAACTGTAGGGAGGGTGGTCGAGGGTTTCCCAGTACATTTTTCCAATTTATCCCTTGTGAAAATCATGGTTTGCAGCCTGATGTTGTCATTGAGAAGAATGACATCACTGATTGTCGTACCCTGTCTTTTGTTGAGCTGGCAATAATAAGCTGGATTCACTATTTGTTGATTGTGAAGATTGTCAATGAATAAAACTCCCCTCAATTCAAAAAAAAAATCATTGCAAGAAATTTTCTGGCTGACAAATGGGTATTGGCCTTCACTGGGCAGCCCTCATTCTTCTTTCACCACTTCTTACTTGCCACTTTTAACTCCGGAGTATAATGTGGACCCATGTCTCATCATATGTAATGATGCACCTCAAAAAAATATTCTCTTCTTGCCAAAATTGATTCAGAAGTCTCTCATAGATCTTCAACTTGACCTGTTTTTAATTTTCAGTCAGCTATTTCAGAACCTATTGAGCAATAATCAGTGATAATGGATTGAGCTCTCCCATAGCTGGTACCCTCTTCTGATGAGATTTCTTTAGCAATGAATTGGTGATCACCTTCGATAAGCTCTCAAACAGCATGGGTATTGTCAGCTGTGAGACTTGACCTTGGGTGTTGATCATGACTTTTATTTACATCTTTTGTTATCTACACTTTCTCATCTACCCTATCAATTATTGTTTAAATTTGATTCATCCTCATATGAGAAAATAAATTTAATCAATCCATATACAGGATTTGGAGTCCTTGACTGCTTACGCATACTCATTTGACTTGATCCAAATGTAAAAGACTAAATTTTCCTTATAAAATGATTTGCTATCATATAATTCAGCAAACCAATAAGATTGAAAGTAATATTATCAATATCAGCTTCCTAGTATTAGTTCCGGCTAACAGGCATGGTGATGTCAATCCAAAACCTAGATATTTATATTTACTCTTTTCACTGTAACTTTATATGTTTTAACTTAAAATGTACAGGAAAGGATTTTTTTTTAGCGGGGTTACAGATAAAGAGCAACACACTTTAACTAAATGCTAAATCCTGAACCTCTGCATCAGTGATGTAAAATCAGTTTCAGGTTGGCCACCACACAAATTGCTTCAAAATAGGTTTCTAGGGATTCAAATGTTTAATTGTGAATAGCTGTAGAATCTATTTCTTATTGTTATCTTCTCTGGTTTTGTTGCAAAAATAAATTCAATAATTTTTTCATTAGTTTTTATTTGCTAGCTGGGATTTGAATGTATATTTTTAAACTAGCCTACATATATGAATCACTCACTACTCATATTCTTTAAAACTGATAGTCTGTTGCACTAATAATATAAATTGGCAGATCTTGAGATCCATTACCCAAGTGATTTTTTTCACTGCTGAAAAGATTTCTCCATGCCATTTGTAGAGTAACATTTTCCCAAGCTTCAGCAATGATGAAAGCTCATGGTGTTAAATTTTATACTTCTTGTATAGTTTAATGACAATCCCTTCATCAT
>JAAAKQ030477110.1:4230-22840 GCA_010016005.3 Zanna intricata
CATGACCGGGCGGTAAACATTACATTACAAGTCCAGTTCCGGAAGAGTGGCAGCCAAGCGCGCGCGCGAGCGCGCGCACACACACACACATAATCATAAGTGCAAGCTTGCATATAAGAGTTTAAAGGGGTTGATAGTCTACGAACAGTGAGATAAGTTATAGGGTCACTCGCCGGACACGAAGCAGGGTCAAACAAAGGCCCTTGTTCATATCCTACACAAACTGGATGAATTGTGGGTGTATCAAATTTACTTCCATAACTGACGTAAATTATTCAGTTTATTTTATTTTATTTTTTTTTTAATGTAAATGTTTAGTTTGTTTTTAGATTTCTTCTCTATTTGTAACTTTACTGAGTCAGCTACAAAAAAAAAGTAGACAAACGAAAATTTACGTCCTAATTTTACATTTATAATTATTTTTTTTTTTTTTTTAAAGAAATTGATAAACAACTTTATAACAGAAATTTTCTAGGTATTTTATCAATAAATATTAACAAAATAAATCTGTTAAACTCTAACAGGCTAAACTCTATAATGCTGTATTATTATTGACTCCAATACTAATATGTTTTGCAATTTGTAAGAGAAAATCTTGTCGCAAGAGTGAAATTTGACACCTTATTCACGAAAATTACTAATTGATGTTAATTTCAAATATTACCTGAATATTTTATTGCGGTTCGAATTAAGGTCTGGAATGTCTCGATCACTTTATCCAGCTCATCCCTATGATTTATGGCATATCTAAAGTGTAAAATACGGAAAAATATTTCGTAAAATATGGAGAGAAAAAATTTTAATTACGTTTAGTTTTGTCATTTTCATAAAAATTTTAATTTTATTTGAAATAATTATCAATCTTAATTTATTTAAAATTATATCTTCAAATTACACAAATTCACATTACGATCAGTTAAATGGTCTTAAAATTTATGTAAAGTATTTTAATATATTGGTAACAAGTTTTTTATGCTTACAATTTTTTTTGTTTTAATAAATTTTAATGAGAACGTTACGATATATTTTATAATGCACTTAGGAATTTATTAAATCTACATTTCCAAGTAGTTTCATTTGATAGTCGTAACGGTAAGTTCGCAAACCATTTTGTTCTATTGGCTAGGAAAAAATTTCATCAATTATCAACCCTTTCCATATGTGTTTAAAACGCCTATACCTAGTACCACTCGTGCCGTTGATTCCATTAATTTCATACTTAATTTTTTTATTTTAATCGGTGAGATCGTTCTAAAGTAAAATTGATTTACGCGTAACAACTTTTTAAAAAATTCCCAACGTTTTTATAAACCGAGATAATCATAACGATATACTATTACCTACTCGGTGTACAAAACCAACAAATTATATACGTCACACTATAAAGCCACGTGAGATCTGTTTTAATGGAGAACAGACATGAAACAGCAGTCCAAGCTATTAATAACAAAAACAGGTTTGTTATGAAAAAGCAAAAGCTATAATTTGACGAGTAAAATTAATGAAAACAACATCATATTAGGGACGTAATCCATTGTAATTTATACATTTACTTAGCGATACGTAAATGTCTAATAGCCGGATAGGATGGTTTTTTTGTCTTTTTTTCGTAATAGTGTGCTCGGAGAGTGATGGTAAAGCGGTAAATCTTGTTAAGATGAGCATCACTGAGGAAATAGTAACCGCGTTGCTACTTCACGTGTAAGGTAAATAAATGAATGACAAGCATCAAATAAAACAATAACTAACTCGGATCCGCTCGTTCGCTAACAATAATCAGCGTGTTCCTAATAACGATCGGCCAATAACAAACCTATTTCAACATTTTGCCTATTTCAATCGCAACAGTAAAATATTGAAATAACTGTAATGTACAATAAAATAAACCAAAATATGCCGTGCAATTTTGATACTAGTTACTAGGAAGTAGAGAAGGTACACTCAGGCCACCGTGTTCTTCGTGACCGATGCTCTGTGCAAAGTAGATATTCTACGTGTTTAAAATAAAATCACTAGTTACGCGAAAATACTTCTGGTAGCATACATCGATTTCACCTTAATCAGTTTCATACGAACTACGTAAACGCTCATATTTATTGGATAAACCTATTACAAAAAAAATATTGTAAAATTTTATAAAAGTACACTCTTACAATTTTATCATTATTATGAATCTATTTTTTATTTATTTTTTTTTTATGTTTAACCTCCGGAATCACCGTTAGGTATATCTTCAGAGGATGAGATAAATGAATTGTAGCGTGTGTGAAAAATGCCAGCCTGACCGGGATTCGAACCCGGGACCTCCGGATGAAAGACCAAGACGCTACCGCTCGCGCCACGGAGGCCGGCAATTGCACACATTTAAACAACTGTTTCCAACCAGAGTGACCACTGTGATAAAAGTGTAATCTATCTTTTTCTGTCCTGGGTCTCCGTAAAAAATCTTTCGATCATTTACCGTACTGATATCACAATTAATAATGAGCATTTTTAGCACAAAAAAGTACTTCGAATAATATTATCACTGTGCTTTGCCTATGTTACTAATTATTTTAAGAAGATACTTTAAACTAACTTTAAAGATTATAAAAAAAATCAAGAATATTAGTTACATAAAATACAAAATAAAATAAAATACTCAGCGAGGTAGAAAAAATGTACAAATCGTGCAAGGACAATAAAAAAAATGTTATTAAATGTATAGAAGGATATATTTATGGGCGTATTCTACCGTTTTCCACGAACCTAAAAAACTGTTAAGAATAAAAAGCAACTTTTCATGTTTTTTTATGAAAGCAAACAATTTAATGAAATCTTCGTACTAAGAAGATAAAAATAATTAAGAATACACCTCAGCTCATTTTTTATTACTTTTATCAAGTGAATTATTAAACTTAAACTGCATAAAAGACTGAGATCCTAAGTTAAAATTTTTAAAAAGAACCACACACTCGCGCGCGTGTGCGCATACATGAAAAGTCCTAAATGTACTGTAAATAAGGTTTTTGTTAAACTGAAATATGTTTTTCTAAACAACAAGCAAAACAGGATTTTAATTTACGATAAAATCTACAAAAATAAAATTAAAATAAAAAATACAAAAACGAACTCAGTACATCTTTAAAATTTATAGTACTTGTCACAGCGAAAAATATAGTTCACTGAAAACCCTGCCTTAAATTTATTAGATTTACAAAACAAAATTCATTTTTATACAAAGATTTTTTCTCTGTATTCAGATCAAAAAACAATCAAAGTCACATCTTGCAAATTCCCTGACAACTTAACTTCTTTGAAGTCTAGAAGAACTACGGAGGTCGAGAAGGCTTTCCTAACTGTAGTCAATTTATGCATTTTCTCAGTGCTTCTGTTCAAATTCTTATGAAATACTCGACGTTGTTTAAACACAAAGAACAGAAATTTGTTATTCGTGAATAGTTATAGAATGAATAAATCAAATATATTACTGGAAGTCGTTTTTAGTACATTTAAAAAAATTGGAATTCTCATAAACGACTTTCCGGTCGCGTCGTGCAACGAAATGAGTGCGGCATCGATTTTATCGGTCGAATGGAATTAGCAACATTTTTGCACGCGCATTGTCTTCTAATGAGAAAACGTACCGTAAGCCACATGAACATGAAATAAGTCGGTCTGGGCCTCGTGATCTTGAGCAGGTCACAACAGCAGTTATGGTAATATTTGTTTTGTAATTGCAGTCTCATCAGTGTAAATTATTGGATGGCCGGGTCACGTGGCATGAGATTAGCGTTATGTATGGAGTTACGTGAACTGTCTTGTGAGCCGAAACAATGCCGTGCTTGCCCTGGCTATCTCACGAAGCGACAAGACGCGCGCGAGACAAACAATTAAACAAACGAGCCGCTTATCGGCGGTGACCTTACTTTGCTCTTTGCTCTCTTTGTTTTTTCTTATCCTTCTACTACTCTTCTCTCTTTTAAATCCATGCGATCCCTCAAGTCTACAAATACTGAGAAAAAGTAGCCGTTACACACATGATGTCATGCAGACAGCTAAAATGGTTTCACTGTAATGTTGCGTCTAAAGTAATAACCACTGATTTTTACATTTTAAGAAGAAGACAGCTGCACTTAGCTAAACTGATAATTAAAAACGAGTCTCAAAAATGCGCTTTAAAGATATTTTTCGAAAACCAAAGTGGCATGCAGAACTGCTTACTTGTTGAAGTGCTCTACTTAAATGTTCATGTCATTTAATATGAAGAAGGAATCCTTCTCTGAACTGCCTTTTGATTTCGTTATGACTTCTGACTTCGAGTTAGTTAGTATACATTAAGTAAGTTAGTAAACATCAAGATCGGTAAGCGTTTGTCAACCACGATACTGAAATCAGTCTTTGTTAGATTTTGAACAGACAATGAGCGAGTCCATTTAATTTCAAAGAAGCTCAAACGGCTTTAATACATTTTAGTTATTACCGATACACAGGTTTTTTGTAACTGAAAAAAATCTTTAGGAAGAGAAATCTACAGAACTATTATGAGCTGAGGAATTTTCGTACAGCATCACACGTTTTCACGTTTGTCTCTTTTTGAGTACTACCGAGAATATTCGGTGAGATTTAAGGTGCGAGTATATTCGAAGATTTTATGATAAGTTCCTACGACTGCTATGATAAGTGGGTTGATTACAAATTTTTTTGAAAATCCAAATTCGTCTTATTCCTTCTGCTACTGGCAGATAATTTCAACTTTTTCTTAAAAATTTTTATTTTTCATTGTTGTGATGGAAATATTTTATCCCCCACTGCATTCAAATATTAATGCTGTATAGTCGGTTTATTACCATCGTAGTTAGTTGTGATGGAACTGTGTCCATAAATGTTTTGCGCAGAGGATTCTATGATTAGTTTTGGGAGGTTGGATAATAATTAAATAATTTAAAAATTTAACTGTTAATAAAATTATCATTATTAATCGGTTTAATTATTTTTTAAAAACTTATTAGTTTATTTTTAAATGGCTTTTTCTGGGGTTAAAAGGATTCAGTATTTGTTTTGTCTGTTTGTGTAATTTTGTTAGTTATCATAGTTGCGCTGCTGTACCTGTCAATGTAATGTTTTTTAGCATCTAGATATGATGTCCTCAATCGTCAATGAGAATAAAAATAATAATTTGATATCGTCAAATTCGTAAACTATTTCCTTTAGGGACATAGTACTCGTTGCTTTCGGCTTGAATTATCTGTTCCTCCACGGTAATGAAAGTTGTCAAATAAAATTTTGGAGTCAAAATTTCGGCTGCAACCGTAAAAATGTGTTCTAGTATCTTCGTAAGTGGAAAACTGTGTTGGAAAATCTTCCGCGCAATTCTTTTCTTCTCTGTGATTGGATTTTTTTCATTATTACTTGGCTCTAACACGATTTCCTAATGTTGTTGAATGGAGTATAATGTTGGTGAATTGCGTGTAATTCATTATATACAGGATTAAATTTTTTATTACAGAAGTACTGTTGTTCTGGATTATACAGATAACTGTTATCAACCAAACTCTTCCACATAACAGTGTTGACTGTTATGAGGAAGACAATCAAAACTATGAAGACAATCAAAATTATGAGGAAGACTATCAAAACAGGTAAAACAATAAGTTTTACCAGTTTGATAGTCCCATTCCAGTAGATATCTTTCAATCGATTTATAGAATTTAATCTTAAATGCATTTAAGGTTTTTAGGTCTATGTCAGATCATACAGCAATACAAAATGAGAAAGAAAATACCGTAACTGCAACTTTTATTGATGTAGCTGAATTCTTGGAGACGAGTTATTTTTTTAGAAAATTTCTACGAATCTGTTTTAAATGTTTCTTCCAGTTGTCTTTTAACTTTCATTATCTGATTCATGTGTTCAGTTCAAAGTCGGAGATATTTATGTCTCTCTAACCAATATATCTTATATTACGTTCTCAGTATACGATTTGATTATTCCATTATCAGACCATATCCCTTCTCTATCTGGAACGTTTTACGTTTATCTCAATCAAAGATCATGTTATTGACGCTATTGCTTGATACGTTTAAGTTTACACGCCGGCGAATTCAGTATTCGGTCGAGCCACACAGCTATAAATCATTCTCATAGAAGATGTGGTTTACGGCACGAAATATAGTTTTGTTCCCTTTAACCACGAACGCTAATTTAAGCTACTAGACATAAAGTCTAGATGGAAACGGAATCAACATCACTGAAGGAGCCCCCAAATTATTTCCCTTACTAATTCATCATATTTCTTTCTATTAGTGAAACGGTAATGAAATTTTTTTTATGATTTTCTTTTTTTGGCAAGATTTCATGGTTTTTTTTGTTGTTGCGAAAAGCATAATCGATGAGTGAATTTTGTAGATCTTTAGATATGGTGAGAAATTAGTGGCACAAATCGAAACCGTTTCTTGTAATAATAAGTCTCAAGTTCTTATTCCACTTTCTTCATTAAAAGTATGATTATCTGTTTAAATCTTTGACAGTTTTTCTAAGATCCATTTTTTCTTCTTTTATAGCGTTATTTTACGAGTGTTTTATACACAAATATTGTTGTTATGGTAAATTTACAGTAAGTTTTACCAGTTTTAATTAACATCGATAAATACAGATATGTTTAATACAGAATAAAATCTTTTTTATCTACTATAGTACTAATTTTGAATAATATTGAAAGGCATGTCATCGGATAACAATCGACTGGATTTTCAGTGTCGGCTTTTTTGGCGATGATTATGGTAACATCGAGGAGCTATTCGAGTAAGTGAATGATAAGGTCATTTTGCTAGAATAAAGTAAAACTTTTATCGATTACGTTTCGTTCATATGAATACCAAAAGCTTAAAATAACCGATCGTCCATGTTATTAAAACGAATTAGGGGCGACGTTGTAATTACAACAAGGAGAATCTTATTTTTAACGGTCTAATCCGGTAGCGGATAACAAAATGGGTATGCGTCTAATTATTATAGACAGTAAATTTTCTGATACAAAGCTTTAATAACACCAAAATCAGTTCGATAAAATGCCACACTACATTATTTAATGAATGTTTTCAAGAAAAATAATAATGCACAATATCTGATTGTAAATAATTTGACCGGCATTACTGAAGGTTATTTAAAAAGAATGACCATTAACCGAATTTAATAATCTCGATTTTGAACTCACGAGCCGAATAGAACCAGTAATAACGACGCTAACGGTCACAAGGGTCCGTTATTACATTATTATTACCATTATTTTATTCATACATATTGCTAACATTAACGAAAATATATGAATGTATTTTTAAATACGAAATGAAAAAACCCAATTTTACTTCATAATAGTTTGCAGTTAATATGATATTTACATTACAAATAAAATAACAACGTTAAAATATTTTGAAATCATATCAAATCTAATCGCTTTAAACTACTTCATTGCATATAATCGAACTGTCTGTTTGGCAAAGTACAAGTCTAATTACATTTAAAAAAAAGTCGATAAAACAATGCGCTTTGTACGAATCAGTACGCCACTTAACTGCAAAAATCAGAACTAATAATTTCAACATGACAATACATCACTCCGGTTCGGGTGAGAAACCTATTCTCTGTATGACACTGAAATATTAGCTCCGATGTACAGTGCCCATATGTAGTCTATAGAATTCCTGTATAGTAAAAAGTCTTTCATAACAACCTTCAAGTGACTAGCAAAACACGGCACAGCCGACATTCGACGTCGTTACATGTACTACTAGCAGCTGTAATGAGCATTTTATCCCTTCCTTAATTTATTCTTCGTTAATTTCTCTAGAATTTAACCGCTTTCGAAAATCAAAGGATTTCTGTAAATTTTATCATAAACTGGCACTGTAGGAACTGTTCGAAAATCAAAGGATTTGTGTAAATTTTATCATAAACTGGCACTGTAGACACAAAGATTTAGTTAAAGATTTAAAAATGTATTTTTATTAAAATAACCAAGTACTACGGATTCTTATTTAGAAATTTTTCTTACAGTGGTCTTGAACACTACTTGATAAACTTACTTGAAAAAATATTTGCAAATAATTCCAACTCGTGTAAAAACCGTACATTTTTTAGAAGTAGGGATGGTTTATTGAGCACGATAGAAATATTTGATAGCGATATTGCTCAATACAGTTTAATTATATCCAAAATTCTAGTAAATCAATCGCATATATAAATTGTGTACATATACGAATAAAACTGATTTTAGCAAAGCATATTAATATTGAAGTCACGAAGATCGGGGAAGGGGATAATATAAAAACAAGGAGATGTACCGTTAACATTTATATTGTATTTACAAGAAATACGTTACATTGTTATAGAGTTACAAAGTAATAACACTGTAGTAAAGAGGCCCGAGAATTACTGTCCAAGAAACTATGGATCTCCGTAACTCTTTTTAAAAGTGTTGTGAAAAAAGTGAGTTTTAAAAACGTTAAAAAACAGACCTATAATGTAAAGATTGTTAAATATTATGTTACAACAAAATCATCTACCTACTAACAGATTATGTTAGCTAAGAAATCAAATTATTTACATCTTCTCCACGAGTATGGTAATGGCACTCTGCTGCTCGATGAAAACTTAAAATAAAATAACTTTCCATCTATCGGATCGTCTCTGTATTAACACACGATGCCTGTGGCATAAAGATAAGTGTCGGCTGGTCCTAATGAAATTAACTTTTTTTTTTCCAATCATAGTTACGAGAACATTCTGATGTGGATTCTGAGAGCAGTTTTGATAATTATAATCATCTTTACCCGAGAGAACCTTTCGGGCTGCTTCCATGATTACTGCAGCCATAACGGGAACTGAGATTGCTCGTGTCAAAGGTGAATTAAAAATAAATAACGCTACTGGTTATGAAAGAATTTATGCGAAAAACATTTAAACTATTTGGAAATAAATCGTATTTCCATTAATATGGGTAATAAATTTTAGCACAGAAACTGGATACTTCCTAGTTACAATTTGAATTATACTTAAACAAACAAAAAAAATCGGAGTAGAGATACCAGTAACTATAAATCTCCCACTTCTATTTTTTTTTATCACTGAAAAATGTATTAAATTCAGATTATTCTTTCTTAATACCAAACATTTTTTTTGCCGCTCAGAAGTACAGTTTTAAGTCTAGAGAGGTATCGAAGATGCTCTTTTTAGAATTTTCAACGTTTATTTATAACAAAACTGATATAAAATTGAGGGAGAAGTGTTCGTTAATATATCGGGGAGGGGGGGGGCTGCGATATGGTCAAGCATTGCATTGTACTTCAATATCTATTTGATGTAGAAATGAATAATTTTTCACGAGTGGTTTCGTAATTATCTGTATGAAAGGACTCAAAGGGTGAAAGTTCGCTCTAAGTGTCAGTCGGTTTATGCCTGTGGCTTGTGGGGTCCGCAACTCACAGAGATCTTTTCTACGGATATTAGTTTTAAGTTTTTAGTGATATTTTATCTGTGTTATTAGTTTTAAGTTTTAGCCTTTTTTTTAATATTTTAATTTTTAAGCTAGTTTTAGGTTTTATGTTAGTTTTTAGTTTTTCCGTTTTTCGAGAAGGGGCCCTTTATACCCGTCTTGCACTTTATTACACTATATTTTCTTTTAACAAAATTTTACATTTTTTTAGTTTTAAGACTGTGATATTAGTTTTAAATATGTTTTAAGATAAGCTTTAGCTGTGATATTAATTGTTAAGTTTTTGTTTAATTTTCTTACTTTTAAAAATTTTTTAGTTTTCAAGCTAGTTCTAGGTTTCGCTATTTTTTCTTCTTTAATTTATTCCGGGCGTTGACAATTGTTTTTCGCCCACAAAAAAAAGATAAGAAAACTTACAGGGATCGGTATCGAGAGAGATAATTTTCATTTATGTTAACGATTTGTGTCAGGAAATTTTAAGGCATCCTAATGGCACTTGAATCAAAATCGCATTATCTTTTGAAGCCTGCTCGTTTAATTAATTAATGATTAAAATGGAAAAAGAGTAGATAAATTTAAATTTTGATTTAATATGAATTGTATGAATTTAAGTAGCAAGACGAATTTATGATATTTAAACGAAGAAAGCAAATAAAACCATTATATTACAGCTGCTGTAATTTTACAGTGAAAAAATCAAGTTTCTAAATATTTGTATAAAGCTAAAATAAATTAGCTCTAAGTACTTATGATTAGCTGTAGACAAACAGAACAGTAACTAATCTATATCAATCATGTTTAAAATATAAAACCCTACTTTAAAAAGATAAGATTATTTTATTATATGCGTTTTCAGTTTTCATCTCCGTTCTAAAAGTATTTTATTCCGGTTTAGTTAATTTCACTCTTCAGTACGGTATTACTTGTTGGAGTAGTATGATGTAGTTGCAGAAATTTATATGTTTGATAGTGATAAAGGAATTTTCGGAATAAACTTTTCCTTTAATTGTTAAGTACGATTTTCTAACTCTACATCCCTTGTATTTATAAAAAAATTGAAATTTTTTTTTGAGGAATGGAAATACGAATAATAGTAATAATAATACCTGAATAAAATTTAACATCAACCAGTAATTTTTTGTTATTGCATCTGAGAATTTATGTTTCTAGAAGGTTTTATATTATGCTGCCCTGAAATTATTCAATGGATTGCCGAATTTACAAAACGAGAGAAAATAGAATAAAAAATTTCTTAAAGAAATTAAAGGCTATTTCAAGGTGTAAATGCGGAAATATTTTTTTGAAGCGATTCAATTATTATTAATACTTGTGAATCAATGTTTTTCATATAATATTTGAAAAATGGATGTATATATAATTTAGTAAAAAGTTATCTGTTTCATTTACCTTATTACTAATTGTTTTATTATAATTCTTATGGCTGTTTATTAACCAAGAATGTAATTTGGAGAAAAATTTCAACAAGTGAAATAACAAACAAACATATAAACGTGCTTTGTTACCCAAATGGTCAGCAGATAGTTACTGTGATTTTTCAAATTTCTATAAAAAAACTTATATCAAAATTTGAAATTTTTTCTTTCCAATAACATTTAAAAACAATACTTTTATAGAAACTAATCTGATCTAAATTATTTTATCTTATTAACTTTTGGTAGTGTTTAGGAACTCCAATTAATAATTTTGAGATAGTAGACATCGGAAGGTCATATTCAAAGAACAATTACACGACAATTTAAATTAATAAACAACATTATAGATCAAGGAAATAAATATGTATATCTAAAATATACATTAAATATATTAACCATATTAATAAATAACATATTTATCATACATTTGTTTGTAAAAAAAGATGTTAACTGTAGCCATGTATATTTTGTAATCCAAACTATTTCCAATTTTTAATAATTATTCTTGCTTCAATATTAAATCTTTTAAGAATATAAAATAAATTGGAAGACCGCTAGAATATACCATTTTTCTTCGTATATAAAAATAAAATAATTAAATAAAAATCTTTTGAAATTATTGAATAGATGTAAAAGACAATTACTTGAATATTTTGCGTTATCCATTTCTGTCAGATTAATCTTCTAATGAATTAATACGTGCAGGACTACTTTAATGCATGTCAATTTTACGTACAGTATTCGTTTACTCAGTAATAATGGGTGCAATAACACACAATCAGATAATTATAGAAGGCTGCTCAAGGTTTGAAAACGTTTTAACCTAATAATTTCTGCATATTTAACAAAAGGAAAAAAGATTGCGTTTAGGAACCACGACCGACTTAAAACAGAATTAAATATAAAGGTAGGTCATCGGTGGACAATTTTAACATAAGTTTGATGAAGAGGTCCAATAACGGTTAGTCTCCGTTCTAGTCGGTGCAATTTGTAAAGCTATACTAACACTATATTGAACTTTGGAAGTTCGTGGAGGCGGGTGATCGTCGACTGGTTTCTCTTATCTGGCGCTCCGTCAGTCGATGATGAGTCCTGCCGAGCTCTAGGTCCAAGGGTCAACCTATCCCACACGAACTGGCGTTGAGTCACCCAAAACTATCGTAAAATCAACGACTACAACAGATGGATACAATTACGGTGCTTATAAAGAACTGCGAACGATATTAATTTCACATAATAACCGAGCTTACTGTAGTTTACCTAATTATAACAAAAACGTATTTAAATTGTAGCAGATAAAGTAAATTACTAAAATTATTTACCTTACATAATCGCAACAGACCGGCACAAATAAATCACGTACATAATACACAATATTCAAGAGAATATAGTTCCACAGGAGAAGAATTTTGACCGAATGTCCGTGCAAAAACTCTTAAAATGTGGTATCAGATAGAAATATTTTACAATAACAGTTTTGTGTTATCTTAAGGTTCACTGACCGAGGTTAAAACTACAACAGTTTTAAAACTTATACCAAAATATAATTAAAATAACCTGGTTTATGCGTAATTGACTCCTGAATACTTTCCGTTTAATCGGAAAGTAGTCCAATGATTTTTGTTTTAAAATATTATGAAATTGAAAATTAGACACATTATAACAATTTTATTTACGTTTTAATTGCATGTCGGGAAACTTTTGATTACATCTCCCCCTCTCCTGATGAAAACTAATGAAGTATTTTTTGCTAGGTAACAGAAACAAAAAACAACATATAAGCTCCGAATTGAAAATTAAATTCGAACCGCAAAAAACGTTTAACAGGTATTATTAATATGAAACGTTTAACAGGTGTTAATTCTTTAATAGAAGCTAAATTTTTAAATAAATAATAACTAGAATTTATTTATAGTACTATATTGTATAATTTTACTTACCTATTAGTTATTATTTTTCTTTTTTTAGTCGACAGATAAAAGAATTAGACCTATATATATATATATATGCGCGCGCGCGCGTGTGTGTGTGTGTGTGTGTGTAAGATAATACAAGTATTATAGAGTATACGCATCATAATGTAATAATTTAATATAACTCGTATTAATGGTTATAGCCATATATATTAATGAGTATTGCATTATTATGCAGAAGAAGCTTTGAGAAGGATACTTAAGTAATTTATCCACGTCATCTGAATTAAGTCTGTACTCCCCACAACGAAAGCAGAGCTTGTGTTTAAAACCACTTAAATTGCAGTCGTAAAAACTGAAACGTGTTTGTTTTAGTCCTTGGTTTTTTCTAAAACCAACAAAAAAAGTTATTTCAAGATATTATTTAGCTACTAGTATTAATAGAAAAAAAAACTTATATCTATTATTTTCGATTTTCTTATCAATTAAAAAAAAAAATCGTTTGTAGACTGTATAACAATTGTAATTTTTTTATAAAAAAATTTATTTTTTTATAAATAGATTAGACATTTTTGGATACATTTGTAGCATCTGAATAAAGTCCTAGCTTTCTACGAAAAACGTTCAGGATTACTAAAATAAATTAAGTTTCTGTTCCCTATACTTTTCGAGACATATCTCAAAGCTAATTTCCTAATCGAGATAATGATCCACAGTAGAAAATTATGAGTTAATAAAACTGCTAAAGACGGTTTAAGAAAACCTGAAATCGAGACATTAAATGGATTTCACTTTGTTATGATCAGTTTCAGCCAAATGATCGAAAAAGTGAATTTTTCCATATATATATATATATATATAAAAAATATAAAACGCTATTTTGATGAAACGGGTTTTTTTTTTAATTTTAAATTATGCTCCTTTACAGAGAAAACTGTTTTACGATTGTTGTTCTTTATAACATGTGTATCTTATAATTCATATTAACTGAGCTAAATTGCAACCATTCCTTTTTTTTATTCACAACTTGTTTATTATTATTAAGGAGAAACAACAAAGCTTTAGTAACCATCACTAAAATAATAATATTATTATTATTATAAAAAAAATATATATATTACCACGAGGGTTATAGAATAACATCCTGAAACGTCCAGTTTCATAGCTCAGAATGGGAGAATGATTTACGGGTTCCTTAAAATCGATTCAGATCTTCAACTTCACGAAATCACTTCCGACGTAAGTTACAAATATATTACAGAATGATTAAATTTGAGAGCAAGTCGATTTTCTAATACATCAGTATAATTATTTTTCCTGTTGGTCAACTTAACCGCATGAAGTGCAGTAATTTTTTGAAGAGCCGCTGAAATATTTAATCGGTTTCCGAGACCGGAATTTTATTAAACTGTTAATTGCGGTAACTACCGTATTCAGTCTAAATAAAAAACAGAAGTAAGAACACAACGGGTTACTGTTTGCCAGGTTAAGTGAGGAGCATGACAGATGTAACAAGAGAATCAAAATCGTCCGACAAGAACGTGTCCGTCCGGCTTACTGTTAGACAGCTGCTCAGAGACATTCCACGCGTAAAAGAAAACATCAACAATAAAACGAACAACTTGAAATCAAAACTACCTCAATTATTGTATAATCCGACGATCTGCCAAATCACCAAACAACAAACACGTGTGGCCTACACGTGCGGCTAAAGCAAAAGCCAGTAACCTCTTCAAATATTACATTAAAGGTATCGAGTACGTAAGTTGCAGGTCGTTACAGGAAAATAACTTAAATTTTTATTAGTAAAAAAAAGGATACAACCGACAGCTATTGTTTTGAAATACCGAAACGCATTATATTCAAGAAAAAAGTACATAACTCAATCATAGAGATCCCCAGCTCGTAACCCTCAATTCCAAAGTAAAGACTTATTTTTTCGATTTTTTCCATCTGAATGATTTATTTACGATTCGAAAAGAAAAATATTTTTAAAAAACCTGTAAATAATCATCGTTATACTATCTTCCCCTAATATGTGCATAAGGAATGAAGTTACAAGTTTAAACAATCAGTTTTCTGTTAGTTAAACTATTAATTCTATAATAACAACTACACAAAATATTTTGGAATAACGGAGATACTAACAAGAACAACATTATTATACAATACAATGGAATTTTGTCTTCTAAGAAAGAAAAAAATAAACTAGAATAATCAAATACGATCGTAACTAAAATCAATTATAAAAACAATTAAAGAATTAGTTAATCTCACATAACGAACAACATTTAATTAAATTATTTATTATAGCAAGAAATATCCAAACTTCCTATAAATCACAAATATGTATACAATACAAGCTAACTAATATGTGTGCAATTTGAAAGCATTCGGTTCAAATATCTCTGTTCTTTCTTACTTTAAAAGCATGCTTAATTTTTAAAATTACTCCTACGTTAAGCCGAACCGTGTAGACGCTGACATTCCTCCCCCCCAGAAAAAATGAGTGAATAAATTTTATAGGATTTACGTAAATTACAAAGGATTAATAAATAGAACTTGACAAAATAATAATAATTTGAAATCGTACAAAGCAAAAGAGTTAATTAATATACAGTTATACGAATGAATTTATTGTGGATTTTATTTTTTTATACAAGTAAAACTAAAAAATATAGAATTACTCGGTAACGTCAAGAAACACTGATGTTAGAATGCTACGTGAGTTTCAAGTAGCGAGCTATTCAAAACGTTAACGGGATATACTTAATAACTAAACAATGAACTAATCTTCTGACGATCAGGATGAAAACGTAAGCATCAACACAACAGAATGTAACCGAGACCATTACACAGAACTACAAATAATAGAATATCATTTGGTCCGTTGATAACGACGGTTTGATGAAGCACGTGCACACAAAAGTCTGCACTCTGCACTGTTGCTACTACAAGGTCAGGAAACATTAACCGTAATTTATAATAAAATATCCTCTTATATAAAACAACCAAGTTTTGCTAGTGTAAACTGTTACTAACAAAATGTGTTACTTGTAACAAATTGTTGATGTTTATATTCTGAATAAATTAGTAACTGTTAAAAAAAGCATATTATAAAGTAATTTTTATTTGAAAAAGCTCTGCATAACATTTTTTTAATAAGAAAAAATAATGTTGTATAAATTAAAATAATACGAATTGTTTGTTTTTTTAAACCGCTGGCGAAGTACGCTTAATCAAAAAATATAAGAATTAAAGTACTGAGAAATGTAATAAACAAACCGGTGGAAATGCAAATAGAACATTAGAAATCTGTTACTGAAACATGGCTATAATTTAAAACTCATTCGGTTTATTAATATTATTATTATTATTATTCACACATTACCCATCCGCATTATTATTATGTACGACACGCTTATTTTGCACGCAGAAAGGGATACGTAAATCTGTAACTTTGCCAGCTGCCTACAGCATTTTATAAGTGAAACATATGAAAAGCACTTGAGTAATAACAGATACTACACAGAACAGCTCCCCCCCCCCCCCCGACAGGAATATTCATTCCTGATAGGAAAGGTTTTCATCAAAAGCTTCCTATGAAGAACAACATAAAGGCGTCAATTGTGATAAAGCTTGTTCTTGAGAATCTACAGAAAAATTACAGTAAGACTATAATCGTATGATTCTTAATAGTAATTCAGTCTAAAGAATTAAGAAATGTTATACTTCAACAAAGTTTCTTTTTATTTAAATAATTTCGTAACTTTTCGGATTACACTGATCGGATAACGCAAATCAGTAATTGAAAAATCATAAGGAAACGATGGCCATTTATATAACACTAGAAAACTTTTAGTTTTTATTTAATAACAGGAAAATATGTAAAAATATGTAAAATATATAACAGTAACAATAAATAACATTTATTACATTTTTACAAAAGAAAAGACATTTTATACTTTTTTAAGACGTTTTTAAATTGCACGCAATCATCCAACTGTACGTGCAGAAGCAGTTATTTTTCATCGATTAAATTAAAATAAAATAATATCAGACCGTGCTATCAGATCGTACATGAACATGGTATGATAAAAAAGCAAAGATATATTTGGATTAAAATGATAAGACAATCAGTGGAAACTTAAAACGTTTTGGTAACTGAAACCAACCATTTGAAATGAAGAAAAATTATACGCGTTTCAAAATTATTCACAGAAACCGCTTACTAATACAATGTAATCTATTGTACATGATCAAAATTTACGTGAATAAACGACAGCTGCAGACAATTACAAAAACAAACTACCTTTTTTTATGTTACTGATATTTTAAAATAATTCACTGCAAATATTCACACACACCATTATTAAAATTAAAAAAAAGATTATATTATTTCTAGAAATATTCTTCGAATATTCTATGAACCTCACAACACAGCTTAACAAAAATTACTCGTAGTTTTCTAATCATTACATAGTAAATAACAGAAAACCTCAATAATTATTAGGTATACAAACGACAATTTCAAAGATTTCGTTTTTAATATTACCTCTTCATCATCATCATTATTATTAATATTATTACCCACCCTACGCCATGTTTTCAAAATTACTTTGGCGTACAGTAACTGAGATTAAACTACTAATGACATCATAAAAGAAATGAATACCCTTCAGCTAAAGCTATAATTAATGAGAATTAATTTAGTTTTGAAAATATTAAAGTTTTGCTTGAATGTCTGCAGTAATAGTTGACGAGTTTACGAAGGAAACTGATCGATAATATTGATAAGATGCCAGTGAAAAAGTTCCGTAATATAAATCAAATCGTGTATTAATAAAAATATTGTTTTCTACTTCAAAAAAAAATTATTTATGCAAATATCATTAAACGTAATGCAATTATTTGTTTGGTATGTCCTAACAATTAAGAAAGGCTCACTTCATCCACTTCCTTAAAGAGCATTAAAAATAGTTACAAACAAAAGACTAACCTTCCACAAACAATATCATTAATACTTAATATCTTAATCTTACTTATATCATTATGTTATCTTTTAATGTTTTCTGCAAAGGAAACGAATTCAAAGCAATTAAATCTTTTGTATCGAACCGTCAGATCACTAACTAGTTGGTGTACCGATTTCATACGCTCCCAAACTTTAATATATTACGGAAGGTTCATAAGAACGAGTGGATTATAAGAGTAGCAGATCTATGAAGACCTTTGTAATCTTTAGAATTACGTACGTAATAAAAAATCTAAACCTAACTCCAACCAAGTCTACAATCAGAACAGTGTCAAGTTCAAAACCAGTGAATTTATTCAAATACAAGTAAAAATTATAATAAAATTGTTTTTCAAAACAATTATTAGATGTGACAAGATTATAAGATCGGAAAAGCGTAACAAATTTTTCTTTAGAAAGAACGAACTAGGAACCTATAATAATAGCAAAAAAAAGAACTTTTAAAAATACGGTAATCAAGATTAATATACATAGGCGTTAATAACACTAAAAAAATGATCTATTTTGTGCCAGATAGCCTATTTAAAAAAATTATTAAGTATATTTTTTTATTCTAACCAAATTTTTAGTACTCCTTTCTTTTTTGGTGAACATTTGCCTTCATTATTTTTTTCTCTAACGAAGTAATAAGTATATATTCAATGTGAACTTTGTAGATATAGGACATTACGTACCTAACAAAAATCAGGACATTATTCCTTAATAAATATCGGCAAGTTTTCTCAACACCACTCTATACCAAATTTAATGATGAAAT
>JAAAKQ030477143.1:9483-22837 GCA_010016005.3 Zanna intricata
ATATATATATATATATATATATATAATAATTTAGTTTCTGATGAATATAAAAGATATTACTCATTTTAAATAATATGTACTTGTTTATAATATCTCAGGCGTGATTCTGAAATTTTATATTTTTAAAACAAAATCGTTTTTACTTCACGTAAACTTCGGTTTTCAAATTTCAAGGGAAATATTCATTTTGACCCTCCCTGAATTCATTTTGACTAGTTTCGGCATGACGTCCGTACGTATGTATCACGCATAACTAAAAAAAACGATGCTAAGGCATTCTGCATGCCGTAGAATGTTGAAATTCTGAATTTAGGATTGTTGTAACATCTAGCTATGCACCGCCCCTTTTGACTGCAATCGACTATGTCCAAAAAAGCCCAAAATCCAAAAAAAAAGTGGATTATGGGCTTCTTCTTAACAGCAGTAATAAGCCCTCATTGAAAGCTTTTCAATGATATATCATAACAAGTACTTATTTTCATTAGTTTCACAGTAATAGTCAAATAAAGCCCTAATTAATGAAATATTTGGATCTTACAAGGGTACACAACGATTCGAATCAGACTTCAGCTCCTTTTCTTTTTTTAAGATTTTTAAAAAAATTTAAATACATTGATTTATAAATAATTATTATCAGAGGGTAAATTATTAACCTCCGATTGTAAAAACAATGTTTACGATAAAAAAAAAAAAATAATCAAAGTTATTAATTAATCAAATTCGTAATGTATAAATCTAGTATTGTTCACATGTGTTACGTGAAATATTTTCATGTAATTAATATCAGTGCACAACTATCATATTTCTACAGTTGATATGAAAAATTGGATATAATTTTTTATTAATCTTTTATATTTTTCTTTATAACTGTGAATGAATGTTCGTTTAAAAGTGTGGGTAATATATATATATATAATTTTTTTTTTGTTTGTGTTTGTGTGTGTGTGTGTGTGTGTAAAATTAATATTTATCCAAAGCATGAGTTTATTAATGATGTATTCTTTATAGAAGTATTGAAGTGATGTATTTTTTATAGAAGATACTCCAGATTTACAATTTTTATTAATATAAAATGTGTTTCACCAGTCCACTTAACTTTTTATGAATTCAACTAAAGCATTTGTGTCAGTTATGAAGTTTTATATTTTTGAAGATATAGTACTTGAGATAAATAAACGATATAGAAACGTCAACAGAAAAAATTAAACATTTTGGTTGTAATTCAAATCTCATTTTTAAAATATCTGTGTGTAACTAATCTCTTGAAATCAATATATCCTCAGTTTTACGCGTGTAAATCGTAACTGAAGATGATAGTCATTAATATAATAGCGTGAAAAATGCGTTGTTATCAAAGCAGTTTAATGAAAGAAAAGAATTGTGAAGCTTTTTCTGGGCTATCAATAACTGCTGTTGAGATACCGAGTTGACACTGAGCTCCAGCCACAACTATCCCACAGTCATTTCTGTTTCGTAACTAGACAACGAGTAGCGACAACTGACTCGACCAATCGTGTAATAAGCACGAGTTACATATACCCTTGAGGATTCTTCTCTCATTAAAAATATTTTAATGAAAAAGCTATGGTCAGAGTGCAAGTAGTTGCGTTAACAGCTGATCACAAACTGCAACCCTTACGAGAACGTTAAATAATATAAGAATCCCAAACGTAAGAATAGATTACGTATAATTATAGTAAAAATATATATATTTACGACGAAAAATGTAAGAAGGTTTAAAACGTTAAAAATTAACGATAAAATTAAATGAAAATATGGTTTCAGAAGATTGTTCAAAACGCTCTAGCGTATAAGTTTATACAGAAATTAACTAAGTTCTTTTTTGGATTCTGTTCTTTTTTTTTATTTTATAAAAAGTTATTTTTGAAACTAACTTCGGTTGCTACATAATCTCTACAATACTCCATTATATCCTAGAACATGTTAAAAATTCAATTAACTGCGTATAAATAATTTGATTTTAAAATAATCAAATAAAATTAAATTTTGTTTATACATCAACAGTTTCACCATCAATGACAATAAAAAAGCCGATGGCATACAGTTGCTTTCTCGTTAACCACTGCGCCGTACTATTCGTAGTTATTCTCCCTGTACTACAAGTACTTAATGTTACTATGACAATTACAATTAATGAAGCGTTATCTAATTTTATTCCCCAATCAAATGTTAATGTAGATCTGCGTGTGATTTAATTTATATATAAAAAGAGGTTTTCTTTAAAAATAATTCGATGCTGACGAAACAATTTCAAAATAAAATGCGCAGAAATAATTTCAAAAATGCCATTAACTAATCATTTTTCACTCTCTTCACCCATTTAGGGATTTTTGAAATGTAAAAAAAAAATTCTGAATGGAAATATTTATAAGGAAGTTAGTAAATTATTTTTTTTTTTCTAGTTCTAAAAGTTAGTTTTAATAGGTTCTTTTTGTGTTATCACACCAAATTAGAAATAAATTATACAATGTAGTATTCAGTAACATATTATTCCATTAAATCGTACTATTTGTGCAGTTTTGCTTTTTAAATAAATACAAGTATTTCTTATCAACATACAACATTATTTTTAAACTACAATTCTCATATTCGTCTGATATATTTTATTATATATCTACTATCATATCCGTTTCGCCCGTGGTCCAAATTTCTTATTGATGATAAAGGTTTCACAGAGTGAAAATGTGCAAATTTTATCGATTATTTTTCTAAATTAAGTGAAAATCTAATTAACTGCGAATAAAATATCGTTATTTAAATCAACAAATTCTGCACGACGAAACATGAGTAAATAAATAATCGCTTATTACACTTTATTACATAATGTAATGATTATTGTTGTTATGAGATTGTAGGACATTTTTATTTATAAAAATTTAACTTCACTCCAATAATAATAATCTAATAATAATCCAAATAAAATGCACAAAGAGAAACGCACTTTCCATTTCAATCTTCTCTAATCTGAATCCTACGCAATTATTCTAGCACCCAATTATTTCACATCATATAACGTCAAATGTTCCTTTAATTGCATTGTCAGATCTACATACATCGCGAATGATGGGAGTCGTAGGCAAAATTACTATATCCGAGACAAACAGATGCATCAAGATGATTATTTCTGCTCCACTAAAATATCCAATAACACAGCCAGAATAAACCTCTAATAGCAGCGATACCATAACCTAATACAAGGCTTTATTACGAACACGATAATTATTAGAAATAACATTTAACAAGAGAAACCAATTAATTGAATTAAATTTGGTGTTCAAAATAAACGTTCTTCCTGCTTCTGTGTTTACTAACACTACGTAAAATTGATTGTTCTAATTACGAAAAAGTTAATTAAATTTTAGTGTTTTCAATTAAAATTATCATTAATAATAACTATTATTGTACAAACACAGGTTGTGCTTAAATAATATTTATCTACTGCATGAAACTACTGTAACAATTACGGATAAGAGTAGACATTTGATACCGGAGCAGAAGAAAAGCAAAAGGGAGAGAATCCTTGAAAAGATTAAATACTGGCTTAAATTGAGAGTTGATTAGAAAATAAAGATTAAAGGGTAAAAGTAACGAGCGATATTTTTACGTTACGTGTATTTTTAAAAATATATGTTGAAATAACGCATAACATATGAAATATATGTGCAAATAACGGAAAATATACTGAACTAGGATGCCGGATGTCAAATGTTTGAGCGTATTCCGATCGCGTGGGCTGTTAGTCAGTAAATTGTCAAATCGGAACGAAACTTGAGTCGCTAGCTAACATGTTTATATAAACTGCAATGAATCATAAATCAATAAACAATATCTCGCCTAAAAATGTTAAAAATTATTTTAGATTGGTCTACCGTTCGCTACTAATGAATACTTAAAATTAATAAAGTAAAAAAAAAACCTAATCGTAATATATTTTTTTTTTTTTTACTTAATAAATTACACGCTTCATTAAGGATTAATTCAAAAGTGAAGAAAAAATGAATTTTACGATAAGTTATGAAAAACTGTAATAAAATAAGAATCAATTTAAAAAAAAAAATATTTACTAGAAAATGTTCCTAATTAAATGTTTTAATTCGAATCGAATTAAAAGTTTATTTTATCTCCCTGAAAAGCACAAGTGTGTTATGATATAATTAATCGTTTCATAACAAGTCATAAGCTTAAAGCTTTAAAAAACACGTTTATGAGAGTTTATTTCGCATACATTAGGGAAATGTACTTCAAAGGTGAAAAATATTTCATAAAAAAAAAAATTACACTACTAGATAAAAATTAACATTGATATTAACAACTCGATAAAATCATTGGAAATTGTACAATTTTTAGCCAATATCTATAAATTAATAAAAAATAATAACAATAATCAAATTAAATAATGAAACAAATCACAAAAATAAAATTTATAGGAAAAAACAAAACAAAAAATCTAATGGATAATTAATAAATACATATGTTTATAACGGAAAAAAAATGAATGTCCAACATTTGAATTCACATATACATCAATTATATTATGAATGATGTACAGCACATGCCAACTCATCATAAATAATACATTTTTTTTCTGTCAATTAATTAGTATTAATTAATTTAATAAAATATACGGAGTAAAACAATTTGGTTACGAGTTTAAATTAATTTAAAAAACTGGACACTTATTCAAAGCAATCGAGGTAAAGAAAAAGTCATACATATTAAAAAAAAAAAAAAATACAATAGATAATTGTAAATCACATTGACGGGAATCGAAAATTTATTGTCTTTGAAATTAAAAAAAAAAAAATCATAAAATCTATTTCAAAGATATAAAAATAAAAATTTTCTAGAATTAAAATTTTTCTTATATCATAAAGACATTTAAGATGTGGAAGGGGAAATAACCGAACCATAATACTAAGGAACATAATTTTTACAATCATATTCAAGGTAACTTTACAAAATCTTTTAAGTATATATTTTTATGTACGGTCTAGTATTTATTCTAAACTACAATCAGTATCTATTATACTTGTAACTTTATATGAATCGTTTTTGCGATATAGTTAATAAAACAAAACCAAAACATTTCAAAAATCAAACAAACAGCGATTAACTGATTTGAAATTTATTCAAAAACAGTTTCATCATCATTTCAGCCGATATCTATCCACTCCAGGATGAAGGTCTTTTTTAGACCGTTTCCAATTAATACGGTTTGTGTGATTTTCTTCAAATTCTGTCCAATATACTTGATAATATCATCGATCCAACGAGCCTTTGTTCTTTTTCGTGAGCATTTAACAACTAGTGGTATTCATTCAAGTGCTAATTTAGTTCATGTGTAATCAGTTCTTCTCGATACAAGGCCTGTCCAACGCCATTTTAATTTTTTAACTTTCACGATAAGATCATATACTTCGTTTGTTCACTGATTCGTTTACAAGTCTTCCTATTCCATTTGTTAACTCCAAGCATACATATTTTCATATTTCTTTGTGCTATCCCCAGTTTCTGTAATAACTGAACGATTAATGTTCAAGTTTCTCTACCGTAGGTAAGGACTAACATGTTATATTATTCAAAAAAAAATTTTTTAAGACAAAAAAGGAATTTGTTCTACAAAACGATGTTAAATCTCCCGAATGCTTGCTACTCAAGCTTAAGTCGCCGTTCAACTTCTGTGATTTTATCACCCTCGATTGACATCTGTTGGCTAAGATATATGTAATTATCTGCCTGTTCGAGTCCCAAAGGCAATATGTTTTCTTTCATCCCCAAACTTGTTGAACATGACTTGGCTTTTTTTAAGGAAAGGAAGTTTACCGGACTGAAAATATTAATTTTTGTGTTCCACAAAAAATTTAACAGTGTTTGAGAAATCGGTTTTGAAAACTAAATTTCTTAGGGATTATGTTAATATTTTTGAAAAGTACAAGGGAATGAAGAACAAATATTTTTTACGATACTAATTCCAGACTTTTTGTTTCCTTTCACTAGCTAAACCTTAACGAAGGTATACTTGAAAAAACTCGGCACAATCTTATGCCTATTTAAGGAAAAAATAGAAATGTCACCAAGGTCCGTGCTGAAAAAGTAATAATAACAGAATTACAATTAAAAATTAGAATTACTTACAGTAGAAACGTGATTATAATTACTGGACAGCTTAAATCTTTTCAAACTTAGAAAAAACAAACAAATTCCATGATTCATATTGTACGGGACAATTCAGAGCAACCCTGTCGAAGAATCAAATGAGATGGACAACACAGTAAGTTAAAGGATAGAATTTCTAATTTTCTGCTGCTACCATATCTGCCGTTATAGTAAAAAAAATGGCAAAAACTGACATCTTCTTGACTTCTTATGATGTATATTGAATATCTGTCATTAATTTTTAGGAAAATATCCAAATCCAAATGTGAAAATGAACATGCATATTTAGAATCTAATTTTAACAATACACAAACGAGTATTTACAAGCTACGGTTTACAAAGGCATTCAATCTTAGCAAATAATATCATAATGTCATTGAAAAACAACTTCAAAAATATATTCCCCGAAATGTATTAATTTAATTATTAATTTTTACAAGCACTAATTTAAGACTTACTGTAGCATATTTTATAAGAGGTTTTAAAAACCCTCTTTATTTAAAAATGTTTATTAATAATGTAATAATAAAGGTTATCAAGACTTTAACAAAGAGTTTTAGATAAAGAAAATAAATCTATATAGAAAAAGGAAGTTAAAATTTAAAATTAAAACAATTTAAAGATTTTAAAATCTTGATAAATATACTGATTTTACAAACCTTCAGTAAATTTAGGAAAAAACTGTCTAAACCGCGCCATTATTTCATTATTCTGAACATGTTATAAATAACATAGACCATAAAACAATCCTTCTTTCGATTTTTTGGCTGAGATAACAACTCATTCATAACTTCGCACTTATTTACAGACGAAAAACTAGTGACGTTCAGAAGAGATGCTTACAATCGATTAAAGTCATATCTCACTAACCGAAAACAACAGTTGAAATTTCATTTTTCTATCAAAATACACAAAGAAAATATAGGTATTCACATCATAATGTAGAATGTGGAATGCAATAGTAAGGACTGTAACCCAATAGAATATGGCGGCCGACATAATTTTCGTAAGCCGACATTGTACTTATTACACTTCTGCTGCCATTTTTAATAAATAATCTAACCATGTAAAAGATCTCCCACCAATTCATGCAAAGTGAAATGATTTTTACATAAACAATATTATGATGTTCATAATTTTTAAATCCTAATTATAAAATTATTTTTAAGCCCTGAATTTTTTACCTCCCATCAACAAGTACATAAATAAGTGCTCATAACTATTTTCAAATAATGTTTGCTGATCGTGATTTATTTTGCAGGTATTTTGTATTTTTAGTATCTTCACGTACTTGCTTTAATATTATTTCATATGTTTATATAAATAATTAGTATAGATTTTAACAGCTTTTACATTTTATTTTATAATAACTGTGGATTTTATGATTCTGCTTTGATAAAACTTTTATCACAGATTCCCTTGATCTATCATGAAAAATTTTGCACCCATATCATTTGGTTCCATGGGAATAGTGTACCTACAACCAGCTGAGGTGATCTATATACCGAACAGAATTAAAAATTTATTTGTTTATTTATTATTTTATAATAATGAAGACTTCTTGAGAAAAAATCATTGTATACAATGAGCTTTCTATAATAACCTTTATTATTTAATGAAATACTTATCACATTATCTTCATTGTTTGAAAACTAAATATTAAATTCCCATTCTGAAAAATTTTCTCAGTTTTATTTCAAAACATCAAATAACAACATTCAACATCTAATTTAATAATACTCGAATCTTTACAAAGAAATTAAAAAAAAACTTGTTTTATTAAAAGTGAAAAATTATTTGATTTTGTTTAAAATTACTTATAATTTGTAATTCGAAAAAATTTCATTTATTAAACGTAATTCTTTAGCTATCGATAAAATAAAAATAAAAAAGTTTATCCGAATAAGCTAATAAATAAATTAACTGACTAACGATGAGCCCACATAAATTAATTATATTCTCCTCCAACCGTAAATATATAAATAAATTTATATTAAAAAATGTTTAAATAACTTCATATCAGCGTGATTATAATATTGGAATAAATTATAGGAGAAAAAAAGTAATGAAAAAAGTACGAGAATATTGTTACAAAATGGTCCTACATCCTTAAGAACTTTAACTTAATTAAAACAATAATTAGCATAACAAATGAGGTTAAATATCGTAAAAGTGTTTCATTTTAGTTAATCACCTCGTTGAAAATAATGGGCATTTTAAACTTATACAAATACAACACATAATTCTTATACATCCTACAATATAACTGTTATATTAAGAACAAATAAAAAAGTTTTAACATTATTTTCATATTTAATTTTGATTCATAAAAATTGTCATTTTATTCATACTTACAAATCATCATTTTTACTACATATTTTGTTTAAAGTTGTTTACGAATTTATCAACACCATTAAGAATTGCATAGATAACCCATAAATTTGCAAGTCTTGGAATGTAATTTGAGAATTCACAACTCCTAATGTTATCTGAAAACAAAATTTCTTCTAAGGGGATCAGAGACCTAAATTATAGTGTAACAACCTACTGCCCACAACAGTGGTTTTTAATGTTGATGCTTATACCCATCATGGAGCGGGGGGGAGGGGAGTTGGCGTGAAATGGAACAATGAGTGACTATATTAGTAACAAAAATATTACAAAATCAAATACGTTGAAACTAAATAGATCGATTGCATTAGGCAAATAATTAAATACATCATTAATAGATAACAAGTAACATAACTTGTTCGTCAAATATACTGTTATCTACAAAAAAATTACATGTTGACGCTGATGAAATAATGTCTCTAACATGAGCAAATATTTCATCAGTTTCAAACGGAAAAAGTTTGGTAATCGCCGATTGGTATAAAGAGGAATTTCACGATATAACACTTTTTTATTTAATATTTCAGGTCTAATAATAATAATTAATTCAATTATAGTCATCGTTTTTATAATCAAAACCCTTCGGAGTACAAATAATATTGCTACAGATTTGCTGGTTAATTTTAACCAGAGCAGTTATATTTTTATAAAGAAATCATGTGTTGCATACTACTATGGTTAATACATATGTATTGTTAGTTTAATACCGTGCTTCGAATTAATACGCAGTGTTCCAATTTTTTGAGTAAAGTACCAAGCAATGTAGGAGGCATTTATAATATATTTTATTATAAAAAAAAAAAGTTTCATTTTTATTATTATGAATAAAAGAAGAGACCTTTTTGTTATTAAGGGAGCACAGTAACCGTTTATCCAGTAAGGAATATTAAGAGAAACATTTCGTCCTTTAATTACTATTGAGATCTGACAACGCTGTTTCCCAAATACGGTTGCACAACTCGCTAAAATGAAACTGCGTACGATTAGACTTACAATATAAGTACTGGTCTTGAAGGAACAATTAGGCAATAAGCGCAATATGAATTTTCAGATAAAACTGCTGACCATTACTGGATATTTTTTCTTTAAAAAAAAAAAATAAATATCGACATCAATAAATAATGAACATAAAGAATAAATGAATTCGTACTGAACAGTAAGACAGAACTAACAAAATAACATTTCATTTAAACATTATATAGAATAAACAAAATTTTAAAGAAATAATATAAAAAGCAAATCTTGGCACAGTTCATCGCAACGGAGTCAGCTGGTGTGGTATGTGTATATATGGAACTGTACCGTGCAACAAGTGTCCGTATAAGCAACAAGGTGAAGTGAGGACAGGCCACACCAGCTGTATCTGTTACTACTACTTCCAATATTATTATTATTGTAATGGTAAAACGCCATTACGAACCTGTTTCTGTTTCTGCAATATCATACAGCCTATCGAACAAGACTTATATTAACCGCCTTGGAAAATAAATGTAGTCTAACGGTATTTAAATTCTTACAGCTCATCGTAACTTTTTAGCCTTTCACTTTTAATTTATTAAAACTAAGTAAAAGTAAAATTTCAAACAGAATAATATCATAATAATTACTAGAAATTATAGAATATTAAATTAATTATATAATTATTCTATAATATAAAACAATGGCTTTACGTAAACATAAAGCTGAAATTTTTAAGTACAATTTGTAAGGTTTTAATGAGAAACTATGAATAGTAAAAAAGTTGTTTAACTGGTTGTTGGATTGCAAAACATTTTATATGTAGGTGAAATTGTAAATAATTCTATAACTCCCCCAGTTATGAAATTTTTACAGGTTTGATCATAATTTATCTATTTAATAACAGAATTTGCTAATAATATTAGAAAATTTAATAGATGAATTAAAATTATTTTAAATAACAGCAAAATTACATCAGATTACAATACACTATAAAGATTTATCAATATAGAGAATAAAAGTATGAAATAGAATAACAAAGAGTTTTAAATATGAAGATTCTGGTATATCGAGGTGTCCCGCGAAATTAAGGAAATAATTCCAAGATATTTTCTACTACTGAAAATAAGGAAAAAAACGTTCATATAAACGAAGGTAGGAGAAAACCTCTTTTTCCATTTAAGGCAAGAGTTTTCTATGATGAAACAATTACTAACTGTTTCAGATTTCATCATTCATTTATAAGAGGAGTTATCCCTTCTGTGTCGTCCCGTGTAGGGACATATAGGATGGATCGTCTACATCTTCCTTTTGGTGATTTAAGTTGCGGATGTTGTACTGCATACTATTTTTGTCTTTTTTTTTCAGATAAAGAAAGATAGATTTTATGAGAGAGAAGTTTTACAAAATCTATATAACAGCCTTGCATAAATTCAAATTTAGCAATCTTTACCGATTTCATTGTTTTGTAAGTTTTTGAGCTAAATTTATTGTTTCAATGGGATTACTTAAAATATCATTAACAGTTTTGTACTTTTACTTTTTACTCATTAAAAAAACCTTTCCAAAAATACATATTTTGTAGTGTTTCGTAAGCAATGTATTTTTTGGCAATTGATACTATTATTTTTTTTCATATTTGTCCACTTATTTTTTTTATATATACTTTTTCTCACGATGTAGACGAACGATGTCAGTTTAATAAACAAAATGGTGTCATATAGGATTATATTTTAACCAAACATTTCTGTAAGTGGTTTTCGACTGTATCTTGTTTTTTAATTCACAAATTATGGGTCAAAATTGATGGTTATGTATACTCTTGGATCTGAAAATTTAAAAAAAAAAAAAATAGGTTCTAAAATTTTATTTCCAGTAGTTTTCAAAAAATCTGCTGTAAACACAACAATAAGAATAAAAACTACATTTCTTTTTTAGGTTTGGTATAAATTTAACTTTAGTATACCTGCCGGATAGGTCTAGTGGTAAACTCGTCGTCGTAAATCAGTTGACTTCGAAGACGATGTTCTCAGGTTCAAATCCTAATAAAAATAGGTTGCTTTTATTCGGATTTGTATATTAACTAAATCGTTCATACAGGTGTTCTTTTGTGATAGAGTTTTCAATTAAGCGCACGTCTCAGGAATGGTCGGGCTGAGTCAGTTCAAGACCGGTTTATTTACCGGTACAGTTATATTACACCGATTAGTCGCTAATGACTATAATTGTTGATGCGACTATAAATAAAAGTATTAAAAAAAAAATTAATTTCACAATAAAGTTTGTAACAAGATTTTTAAAGAAAACTATTCGATGAAAACTGATGTTAAATATAATCAACTGAAAATCAATAAAATCTTCAGTAATTAAAGTTTTTATTTATAAACAAAGACACTCACACACAAACACACATATATATATATATATATATATATATAAAAGAAAAAGAGTACGTTAAATAATGAAAAAAAAAAATCATAATTAGAATAATTGTTCTGCTTAAATAAATATGTAAAAAAAATTTAAACGTTAACAATATTCGTTACCCAAATATTAAAACAGATGGATTAAGTTAAAAGAATACATGTACGAGTATTATGCAAAGGAAAACAGATTAGTATTATATCACGTTTTCTAGTAATCAACACATCTCATAACAAGATTAAAGTACGCTGATGACATAAAGGAATGTTAATGTTGTTCTAATCATCAAGTTTTCTTCTTTTTTAATAGATCATTATTATCTCATTACATCTTTACAACTAAATCGTGTAAAAAATTAATAACTGCTTTCATTATGAACAAAATACAATCTAATCTTTTTAATGAAGTGTGATAGGTCTTGTTGATGTAACAAAAAGGTACCACCATGAATATGTGCTTTCAATTCATAGTAAATTCTAAAATCAATTGTTTAGCTGTCACTTTCAAGGTCTTTTCAATAGTTAGGTTTTTATGTGATGATAGTCAGATAATTCTGAAACAGTTTCTGTTACTTTTTACAGAAAATAAAATTTTATATATATAATTAATCACCCATTTATTATTAATTGTATTTAATTGCTGTAACTTAACGATTTGTTATTTATTAGTATAGTCTATAGCTTAAAAATAAACGGCAAGTTTCTTTACATAACAAAAAACCCCCACCCCCACCCCCTCATTAACACATACTTCAATCATAACTGATAAATACTTAAATAACTCTTTTGCCCTTTATTTTTCAATAATAACTTCTCTAGAGGTCTTCACTTACAGGTATTTATTTTTAAAAAAATTACTTTTTTTTTAAATAAATTTTTTAGATTAAATTTAAAAAAAAATTAATTAATTTAAAAAAATAATAAATTCTTTTGATAACATTGTTATATAAATAAACACAAAAATACTGTTACAAACAAATTAGATATCTTAAAAAGATTTAAGAAACAATTTTATTTGTAAAGTAATTAAAGCTACATCATCTGTTTTTAATTTAAGTTGAAAATATATTTGCCTAAGGTAAAATAAAATTTAATTCCGTACTAAAAAATTATTAAAAGAGTCTAAAATAAAACATATTATCAGATACGAGCTCGCTAAGCCGAACCCGGGGAGTCCCAGCAGGAAAGGCACTTTAGGAGGTGGTAAATATTTTGTTCTTAACAGATCCTTTAAATTCATTAGAGTAATAAAGTCTAAACACGCGATTAAGTTCTGCACATAAATTTTTAAATTGTTTATATAGAATAGTGATACATTTAAAAAATTTAATTCAATATTCTTACGAGTAATATATTTATATCTTTTAAAATCTGAATGTTATCCGAACGACCGTAATATGTATTAG
>JAAAKQ030477154.1:0-12089 GCA_010016005.3 Zanna intricata
CTTTTTTCTTATTTTTAGATACAGAATCCGTTTCCGAGAGATTGCCGTGCAGTTTTGATACACTCTGTATATAAAATAGAAAACTCTTCATATTTCTTCATAAAATTTACATCTATTTGGCAGTTATGCTATTTCTTGTACAGGTTTGATAATTTGTAAAAGAAAATCCCTCTACATTTGTAAAACATGATTAAAATTGGTCCCAAATCATTTTCACTAATAAAATCACTAAACCAGTGATTACACATACAGGTGGAAAATGGACTATATCTAGAAATATTTTTTCTCCAATCCATTTATGGAATGTATTTTCTCAAATATCTTTTCAGTTTAAGCAATTAATTTCACCTCAAGTCATTAATCAATGAAACATCAATAAATCATTTAATTTTGTTTCTAATTTCTGATATGCTGCTTATCACTAGTGGTCAAATTTATGTTTCACTGGTATTGCCTTAATTATTAAGAAGTATTTTTTAGATTTAAGTACCACTGTTATTAATAAATATAAAAATGATAGTGACATCATTGTATGATGTCAACGATTTAATTGAATTGAGAAAAAACTATCAGCAAACCATAAAAAACAACCTCAGCAAAAGCCATGACAGCTGGAGAAAAACAAAAAATTTAACTATGTCAAAGAGAAAAATTTGTTTGCAGAGAGCTGGCTGCTTGGAGATAGGCGTGTTGGCATTGAGCCATGATTAAATTATTTTAAAAATCTACCAAAGAACAAAAGTTTCGCTGTTGGCTGGATGGTGAGCCATCACTGCTGAGGGCATGAGTTCCATGCAACCGTGAGATGTAACGCCATCCAGACAAGGGCATTCTAGGTTTGTAATTGCTGTCGACTAGATGGAGTGTGCACTGTCGAGGACATGATAATACATGCAGTCGTGAGGTGTAGGTCCGTCTTAACGAGTGCAGATTTTGATAAAGTAAATGTCACGTGGTGATGAATCTAAGTTAATTTCCTATTTAAGTCTAATTTGGTAGATCCTGATCTATATGGGAACTAGGTCTAAATTATTGTCGTTTGAGCAATATTTTCTTTCTTGGTTTGTTAATTAATTACCGATAACAATGAGACATTTACAGTCACTATTAACTTGTTAAATTAGAGAACTAGGGAGGTTTGTGCTTCGTGAACTTGGTTAGCTAGTTCAGAAGGTTCTCTTGTTGCATCGGTGGCATCCCAAATGAGGCCAGGCTGATGACTGATATGTAATCTGTTCGAGAGTCAATAAGATGACTCCCGGTAAAGCCCATCAGGGCTAGGATCAGCAGGGGTGGTGTGGCGACTGGAACGTCACAAGGCGGCTCTTTCTTGCATTCAAGGAACGTAAAAGAGAGGAGTGCTGACTGTAAACAAGTATGCCTCTGTAAGCTGTGATTCTTGCACTTAGTGACCTCAAGAGAATGAAGGGCTTAAGGAGTACGTTGAAGGTTTTAGAGCTGGAATGTGCAATCAGGGGTAGAATTGATTCTTTGCCTACTCTGATGTTAATAAAAACAAAAATTGGTTTCTGAAGTTGTGTGGATTCCCCCGGTATTGAGGCCAAAAGTTTCATTGATTGATACTCCTGAAGCATTTAAAGATGAAGTCATTAAGAAGTTAGATGCCAGGAAGCAGGCATTAAGAATTCTAAGTGTCAAGAAAAATCATAAGGGTTGAAACTTGTGTACAACAGTGAGAATGAAAATAATATTCAGCAGAATGCAGCGGTAAGTCAGTATACAATTAAGTTGGTTGCAGCCTTGCGTCATTATATATCACATTCCTTGAGAATTGGTCAGGCATGTTTTATAGGTTTCATGCAGCTAGATGAGACAGTAGTGAGATCTCATTACTGTATCTCCCTTTTAATCCTGTTTGACTACCTCTTCTTTCTTTATAACACCAGTTTCTAATTCATTTCCTCCATAACTATTCAATATATTCCATCTACCCATCAACTTTTATTTCAAATTATAAATCTGTGAACCTTCTTTATTTAATACATTAGATTTTAATTTATATACCACAAAATTCTCCTTAACTTTTCTGTATACTCCGTCTATTTTACCAATGATCATTTCTTTTTCCACTTCTGAACACTTTTCTTTAACCCACTCTTCTTTTGCTAATTTGCACTTCTTGTGTATAGTATTTCTTAATTGTACATAGTTCCTTTTACCTTCTTTATCACTAGCATTCTTATACTTTCTACATTTATCAATCAGGTGCAATATATCCTCTGACATACAAGGTCTTCTACCAGTTCTCTTTGTTCCGCCTAATTTTGCTTCTGCTGATTTAAAATTTCCTTTTTAAAATTCTTCCATTCTTCTTCTATAGTTTCTACCTTATTCTTTTTACTCATACCTCTTGTGAAGTCCTCAAAAATCTTCTTTACCTCCTCTTCCTCAAGCTTCTCTAAATTCCACCAATTCATCCGACATCTTTTCTTCAGGTTTTTAAACCCCAATCTAAATTTCATTATCACTAAATTATGGTTGCTCTCAATGTCTGCTTCTGGATATGCTTTCCAGTTGAGGATTTGACTTCTAAATCTTTGTTAACCATTATACCTTGATGATACCTATTGTAGCCTGATGATACTACAAGGTAGGCTATGTGTCACCATGTATATATTCTATTTGCCTATGTGTATATTTTTCTATTATAATTTTTAAAATGGGTGTTGCCAATTACTAAGTTATACTTCATGCAAAACTCAATTAGTCAGTCCTCCCTTTCATTTTTTTTGCTCAGCCTATATTCACCCACTGTATTTCCTTCCTTACCTTTTCTGATGCTTGCATTCCAATCTCCAACTATAATTATTAAATTTTCATTCCCTTCTATGTGTTTAATTGCTTTGTCAATTTCTTCATGTATACACACTCTACCTCATCATCATCATGGGCACTCAGAGACATATAGATATTAACAATCATTGTCAAAATAGGTTTTGATTTTATCCTTATTACGATTCTATCGCTAAGCTTTTTTAGATACTCTACTCTCTTCCTTATCTTCTTGTTCATTACGAAACCTAATCCTGCCTGCCATTTATTTGATGCCAAGTTAATTATTCTAAAATTACCTGACCAAAAGTTGTTTCCCTCTTCTCATCGAACCTTGTTTCCTACTACATCTGTATTTAATTTAAATACTACATCTGTATTCTATTCATTTTTCTCTTTAAACTTTTTTTAGACTTCTAACATTCTATGCTCCAACTCGTAGAATGTTATTTTTCAATTTTCTGGTTACCCTTCCTTAGTAATCCCTACCAGGAGATCTGAACGGAGGACTAGTTTACCTCTGGAATATTTTACCAAGGAAGGCGCCTCCATCTTTGTTACATAGGTTTGTAAATAAAGAATGTAAATATATAATAATTATTTAAACATTTTTAAAACTACCATGGATTTGAATGTGTATATGCATTTTAATCATTTACAGTGAAAAAAAAATAATTCAAAAAAAGCTGTAGGAACCACAACATTATTCATGAAATTGTATTACAATTTAATGCATCCTGGCGACCTGTAGGGGAAGACACATATTTTGTGACAATCCCAACTGCCACACAAGCCCCTTTGTTCCTAGTCCTAATGGACTTTACCAAAGGTCATCTTTTAGACCCTCTAAACCTTATAACACATTATAGTCACCAGTTTGGCCTCTGTCAGGATGTCAACGATGCAAATGACTTGAAAGACATTTTCACTAGTGTATTTACAGAACGTATTATCACCTTCATATGATTTCTTTCAACCTCAACCACCTGTCATAAATTTCAACCTTCAACTATCAAATTAACCGATTTGCAGAAGTGCAATCTCCATGCCTTTGTCTAACACTGAAGGTTTCATACAAAAACTCTTCCTATATCTAACTTCAGTTAGACTATGCACCAAACTTGTGGAAAATTTGCCAAAAGGATGATTGCACTGGACAATGCTCTTTATCATTGTACAAAGTTGAAAATGTGCCATATATATACATTGTAAAAAAAACAAATGAGGCTTTTGAAAAAACTATTGCGTATGATGGAAGTACTGTGCAAACAGGATCTATAATGTCTCATAGAAGAAGTAAACTAAAAGAAAAGACATTTAATTATTAATTAATTAGAATTCCATCTATACAACTATTTGATTGCAGCCGATATGTATTATCAAAATGCAATTTAAATGGGTGAAAAATGAGTTGTAATATAAGATAATAATGTAATTTGTTATTGGATGTGCTTATGCAATTCACTAAAATGGCAATTCAATCAGTGACTGGACTGGTTATGAAAATAATGTAATGAAAGCACAGCATGATTACTGAAAAATGTAGAATTACAACAGTTTATATTGAGTTTTGTCATTGAATTAATAAATTACAGTGTTGATCAAAATGACAGTAAGGAACTGAATAGCTCCTTAGAACTAGACTCAGAATTGGTTCCATAGAACAGACTCAGCATTGGCCCAGCTACTTAAATAAAGTTAGACAAGACAACATGATCACTTTTCTCTGTAAATATCTGAAAATACCATATTTACACAATTGCACGTTTATTTTTTCTGTTTAGCCAATAGAAATTCCCCTGCAGATTTTACTTTCCTAGATTTAAAAATTTTATTATCTTAATAAAAGAAAAAAAAAAGAAGTAAAATGCAAGCAAAACATTGTTAAATAGGTAAATAATAGATGTTTTAATTTAAGGTAGTAATACTTCTGGCAGTAATATAGAAAACTATAATAGTTTAAGATACTGGATCTGCCAACATAACTGTTGGTTTTAAGGATTTTGGAAACATCAAGTAAAAAGAGCCCTAAATCTCACAGAATGAAAACATTTTCTACAAATTAATTTTTATTTCAAAATTGAATCTAGGATCATCTTAAATGTAACCTCTTAGCTAAGATGTAGGTATATTTACTAGGAAGAAAACTAGTATATTCAGTGAAGTTTTTCTTATAAAAAAGACAAACAGAATGTTTACAGTACATTCTGTAAAAATGTATACATATACATAAGTTTATAAAATGAGGGTAAAGTTGTTGATTACACCTACATGTGAAATAATATTATTATCAGTAGAATTGTAATTTTGGTACTTGTGTAAATAGTACTGGCTATTTATAAAAAAAAAGTGACAATGTAGGTGTGGGAGTCCGCGTCATGCGCCTTTTTTCTAATGCACGACTTACCCACACAACTTTATTTAAAATATTTATCATTTTATTTAAATACAATGTTTTTTGTTTATTTAATTCACTAAAGCACGAAAGCATACCATAATTCATTCGCACAAGTGTGGCGGTATAAGTGACCACTTTAAATAAATTTTTACTCTTTTAACGCACTTTTGATGTCACAACATAGCAGATGACTAGAGCAGTAGTCTGCTAAAAAGGGGTGTGACGGCTGGGTTAAGACTCCCATTTTTGATTGGGAACTAATTTGTGCATCCAACAAGATGCTAATAGAAAAAAACTGCAATGAAAAAGACCACTGTACTGCCTTCTACAATGTTTCAAAATTATTTACTATTTTTTTGGAGTGGGGTGCAATTTAGCAAAAAATTTTATATAAAAGATGGTTTTTTTATAACTGTTCACAAAATATTTTTTTTTAAAAATGCAACAAAAATCACCACTTATACTGCCTTTAATAACTCTTCAAAATTAAAACCATTTTTAGGGGTGGAGTTTTACTTTTGTAAAAAAAAACTTTTTTTTTTACAAAAGTTGTTTACTTTGTAAAAGTGAATGCTGGTGTCTGTGCTGAAGCAAGGGAAGGTAACATTTTATGCACTTTCAATACCTACAATAGCAGAAGTGGGCTTCCACTACATTATTATTGCTCCATATGAGGAAAAACTTTTCCCCTCACTATAGGACAAATTCAGGAATAGGTTATTAGTTTACTAAATACATCTAGAAACAAAATATATAGAAAATATATTTTGAAAATGAGTAATTTTAATAATAATAGTTCAATATATTACTATTGAAACTATTGTTTATACTATTTCAATAACAATTTTATTGCTGGCTGTATGCTAGTTTGTGCTGTCAGTTATTTTAACCAAGTACTGTACTATGTATATTTGCTACGTTTGTCGATATTCACTGAATTTGTGTATCTTTTATTTCCAAATTTAACTTAATGATTGAAATGCTGTGTAAATGAACTACAGAAAATAAAATGGCAATTAGAGCAAAGAATTCATGATTTGGGATTTAAATTCTTTTTTTTACTTGGGTCTTAATTCAAAAGTGGATACATTTCTTAACTATTACTATTGTTTTATGTAAATTATTTATATTAAATATTAATAGGCAATATCAAATTGCTAATGTTTATCTTATCTATAGTAATTATATTTCAACCAGTCTTATCAAAGTTTTATTGCTGACTGTGTACTAGTTGGTGCAGTTATTTCAACCATATACTATGTGTGTTTGCCATTTTTTTTCAATATTCATTATTTTCACCCAAAAATTGATTTTACAGAATTCTTGGTTTTATATACGGGATGATGAAAATGACTTTCGTTAAGCAATATGGAAGACAAATTGGGCAAAAGATGAGTTGTCGCAATTCTGCTAGTTTAAGGTGCATAGCTGTAATCCAGCAAATGGAAATTGGAAGTTGTTTATATATGCATTGAGTAAGGAATACACCAGTTTTAGAATTTGTAACAAAGAATTTGGTATGCACCAATACCAAATTGTTCTTGCCGCCTGGTCTGTATGGAAAAGTTTTATAAGGCAAGTGTGTGCAATAACATTACTCTATAACCTAGAAGTAATAGGCTGAAATGGTTTGAATGCGAACATAGAAAAAATCTCTTTTTTCAAGGCAAAAATACAGTGTGGGATGGTTTACCCTCAGCAGCAAGTGTTTGTGGAAATTTTCAGAGAAATAAAAAAATGTTTTGTTCAGTGATCTATGACTAAATGAAAGATAGGCAACTAAGTCTTATAAAGGAGTGTATTAGATCTGGGATGGACATAATTTCTGATTGTTAATGGAATTACAATGATGTACCTAATCTACAAGGTTACAATTTTATATATCAAATTGTTAATTACTAGGTTAACTTTTGAGATCCACTTTCTTGGGTGCCTATAAACACAATAGAAAGTTTATGGGCAGCAGCAAGTAGACCGAATTGCAAGGAGTTTGGTAAATCAAGATCTATGCTAAATTATTCATGGAAATTCATCTAGTACCAACATAACACTGGAACCATGCAATGAAATTTTGCAGTATTTTGCCTTTTTGGAATCCACAACATTGATGAATATGAGCAAAATTTATTTTTTACTACTATAAGAGCAATTTAAGAAAGACATTTTCTTTTTTTTAAATAAGACCTTTTTATTTTACTATTATAAGCTATTGAATATTATTTTGCAGCATAGAAAGTAAACTGTATGTGTAAACTGATAACTTATTTGTTAGCTTCATTTTCTTGTTTACATGAATAAGAAAACTATTTTTTAAGTAAATAACTTTTGTTATTCAAAAAGCAGGATTTGTTTGATGCATGAAACCCAAGGCCTACATTCAAATTATAGGTTTAAATGAAATAAAATCCAACAAAACAATTACTTAATCATTTTTAACTTGTGAAAAGATACAGCATTATAATGTTGCACAAAAAAAAAATCAGTCTTGAAAAACAAAAATAATAAAAAAGTAAATTCTAAATAACTATGTAAAAAAGGTTACACAGATACATGTATAACAGTAATAAAAACATACATAAAAGTAAATACTAATTCAATAATTTTATATACAGTATCAAAACTATTAAAAACTACAATATATTATTTATACATTTTATATAAATATACAATTAACAGTAAACATAAAACTGAAGGTGCTCGGGACAAGAGTATAAGCCACAGTTTTGAAGATTAGTATTTAGATTCAGTTTTGAAGTAAGTTGCAAAATGCTATTTTGTTTCTCTGTATAGCTATTTATTGTATTAGTTTGGGTACATTACAACATATAGCACCTCTGAGCATCAAATCATATTATTGCTCCAAAGACTTTCAGCTGTTTTTGATGAAGATAACAAGCCGCTTCCAGAGAAGGCAGAGAATAGTTCCAACCAGACGTGTACTAGGAGAAAATTATTTTCTTTAAATCCTTTGTCTAACAATAATTATGATGATTACTTTTTAGATATTGATAATACTGATGAAGATAAAGACTATCAATCTTTAAACCATGATTCATCATCTACAGAACAGGTGAGTTAAATAAAGAGTAATTTGTGGCTGGTCATACTATTGCTGTTAAAGTTTTAGCAATTATTAGCAGCAAAACTACTAACACTAAATTAATTTCTTTAAAAAAAACTGTAATTTGAGTAACCTATTGCAATTTTCTCATTACTGAAAGTTAATTCACTAATACGGTTTAAAAATTCATTTGATGAACTGTAATTGGTTACAACATATGCATTAAGTGTGGTATATTATACTCATGCCACTTTATTGTATTCATATTTGTATGGGTAAATGCTACTTCCAGCTTAGTAAGGTAATAATTTCAGGAACTGAATATGAATAATAATAAAGATTATTTTGGAACAAGTTTATTTTTGTCTTGTCGATGCGGCAATGAATTTAGAGTTCAAAATGCCACAAAGAGAGTAAAATTTATTTTTTCTACTCATTGTGTTATTGTTGTATCAACTTACTTTTACTCCCAGGTTCGAATCCCGGTCAGGCATGGCATTTTTCACACATGCTACAATTCGTTCACCTCATCCTCTAAAGATATAACCTAACGGTGGTTCCAGAGGTGAAACAAAAAAAAACTTACTTTTGGTAATTTAGATGAGGGACTATCTCATTTTTATATTATTTTTAATTGGGAAAGTTCTTACTTTCAGGAAACCATAGAAAATAATGGAGAAATGAACTGCACATCAAGACTTCCATAAATAACTCATGAAAAGAGGCTTTAGGAGCAATGGAGAGAAAGGAGCCCCTCCTTAGCATTTGAAGAATATTAGAAAATGATGAAGGAAAGAAATATTGTAGTGCTTCTTCACAGAAAAAGATAAGTGGGTGTATTCTTGATCCTGCATGCACCTGCAGAGAAAAATGCAGATCTAAAACTGCTGGCAAAGAAGTAGAAATTTTTACTGGATTCTGGGATCTTGGTTATTTTAATCTGCAAAATGTATATTTATTTGGCTGTATTAAAATACAGCCAAAAAAAAAGATCATATCCTAAAAAAACTAGAAAAGAAGTTTTTCTGCATCATATATAGTTAAAAAATATGATAGGAAATTAAAATTTATAAAAATGAATTTTTCAGTATAAATTGCCTTCAAAATTCAAGAGGCAGATTAAATGCCATTGTTTCTGACATTGTAAAGGGAATAATCACTCATAAATCAGACAACAGGGTCAAGCACAACAATAGGACTAATAAAATAAATGATAGGCTGTAGGGTAGTGATGGGATGTGCAGTGCTCTAATCAAGTTTCTGGACACTAAACCAGAAATAGAAAATATTGTGTAGTTTTCTCTCGTAACTACCCAGGCCAGAATAAAAACTGGGATATGATGGCTCTTTGGATGCAGTACATATATGAGAGAAAACCCTTACTAAGATAACTCATTACTTTTTAATACCAGAACAAACACATTTGCCACCTGATTGAGATTTTGTTTATTAATAGAAAAGTGCTAGAAGAAAATTGAGCAGATCTATGGTCCTAGCATGTGGATGGATGTAGTAAGAAAATCTAATAACAAAATCCCATCTGATGTCAAAATCATGACACAAAATAATACTTTAAATGTAAATAATTTCTTACAAAATGTGATCAAGGCCAAAAAAACAAAGTGTAGGGCAACGGTTGATTTTGCATCAGCTGCAGTACTTTGTTTTATTATCCCATCAAGTTTCTTTATTAAACATGCAATAAATGGAGACAAAGAAGTCCAGTTTATCAGACTTGGCCGAGCTGCAGATATAACATTATACTCGCTTAAACCGAAATACCAGGCTCCACTAAAAAAAAATAAGTAAAAGAAATTTCAAGATGTGAAATATCTTCTCCATACATCCACCAATTTACTACGATACACTTGTACTGAACAAAGATGTGGATATTGAAAATGAAGCTGAATTAATTTTGTAAAAATATCTTTTGAATTTTAATAATTTTGTAATTTTTAATGTTCATGGCTTTAAATTGTAGAAAATAAAATGAAGTTGTTTAATTTTTGAAAGCAGTTTCTATTTTTATATCACTTTGCATCCCCAACAAATATGTTGGGATTTCTTTCTTAGTACAAAAGTGACAAGCTACTACGTGTGCAACTTTTTGATTAAAAAACATTCAATGAAATTAAAAAGCAAGTAAAATGTCTTATTTGAAACATAAAATACTTATCTATTATAAATATAATATAGGTAAATATTACCTAATATATTTCATAATTTAATGAAATATGAACTGTATAAAACATCAAATAACAATTTTCAACAATTTTAACAATTTTTTTCAAAAGTTAGAAACTACCCTACTGAAAAATTCACATCACTTGGCTTATCATATTCTTGCCCTGATCCCTTCAATTGTTTAAGTGAAATAAAAACTTAATCTTTATAAATAAATACAGGTAGGGGTTGGTATTTGTTTCAATACAGTAGAATTTCAGCTCCATTCAGTTTAATTTTGATTTATAAATTGCAGAGAATTGAGTTCAGTTTCTTGGGGAAAAGTTTATTAATATTTATAAATGATCTTTCTTCTAATATCAGATACAAGCAGCAGAATCATCTGTAAAGAAAGTAAATTTTTGCATGTAATACTGCCTGTCCTAACAGAGATGATGGATTAATAAGGTAAAGCTAATTCTGCATTAACAGTTTAAAAAAAATTATGAATAGATCATAATTATTTAACTTTAAAAATGGATAAAATATTGTCTTCTTAGTTACACATAAATTTTTTTAATAGTATTTCTATTTTTCATAGCATTAAATCTTTGGATGATTTGTAAGTTGAAAAATTTTCATGAAATGATGAAACTGATTTCAATTGGAAGATCAAACCATATTGTATCACTTGTCAACACAATTAAAGAAAAACAGAGAAACAATTTGTTACAGAAACAATTTTTAGGGAAAAGTAAAAATGTCCCATACTTTAAATATTCAATTTTTTTAAATTTATATGCATCAGTTTACTACAGGAAAATATGTAAAAGAATTCTGTTCATCAACAAAAGAATTTGGTTGGTCATACTGTAGTAAAAAACCTGTTTCTATTCACACCTTCTAATGTTGAATTGAGACACATGTCCATAATTTTCTGATATTCTAATAAGTTATTAAACTTGTAAAAGATAGTAACTTGTATTTAGATTGTTGTGGAAAAACTGTACTAAGTTTAAGAACAACATGAAAGAAAGAATTTTGTGTGTTCATTCTTAAAATGCCATAAAACAGAATTATCTTCCGGAATATGGCAGAACATCAAGCGGAGTAGAAAAAGAACTGGAAGGTGTTCCAAAGGTCACAAAACATTGTCAACTGCAATGATCCTGACAGGAATAAGGTTGAGATTTTTTGTAAATATCCTGAAAGGATAATGAATAACAGTAAATAGTCAGCATCAGTTATATTTAGTGTTGCTGGAGTACAGATAAACTAATCTAAAAATGCAGTAGAGAAAACTGCTTGAAAAATGGAACAGTGGAAGTAATGTAGAATCATCAGAGCCCAAGGGTCAGTTTCCTCACCTTCTAAAACATTTATTGGTTACAGTTGTGGTAAATGGGCCAAAAAATATAAAAGGTGGGATTTGGCCTCTAGATGAGGGAGAAGTATTGAAAATGCTTGCAATAGAACCTCAAGAAGCTGAAAAAGAAACTGAGGCAACTGATTTTAGTTTTGTCAACTTTTTAAAAAGAATGAGGTATGAATGTGCCAGTAATGGAGGCAATAAAGGAAGAAACAAAAAAATACATGAAAAAATACATGAGGCTCCAGGCAAAATTGTTACTGCTGATGATTCAAATTCTTCTGAATCCTCATATTCAGTTAAGT
>JAAAKQ030477165.1:8080-18556 GCA_010016005.3 Zanna intricata
TCTTTCCCTAGAGATCTGAAGAGGAAGTGAAATTAACTCATTCAAATTTAATAAACGATGTCTATTCCCTTTTGTTAATAGTTGGATCGGTGGTCGGTGCTATACTGTTTTTTTCTTTGTATAGATCAGGTACTCTAACATGGAGAAAAGAAGCTTACGTGAATCAATTATTAGTCTGGTTTCTCTGCTTCAACATGTCTTGCTTGGGAAGTTCTACCATTAGTCAACATCCGTCTCAGGGCTAACAGAGCTCGCAAGCTATACCACCAACAAAATCAAGGCCCTCAACTTCGTAAATGAAGATTGCCAGCTTTATTGAATGAAAATAGTTTTCATTCTCTTTACAATTACAATAGAAAAATTACAAATTTACTTGCTATTAGTGGATTAATAAACATTGTATATAAAGATTAATTTGTTTCATAAATTTTCCGGTGACCTTTTTGACTAAGTATTATTAGATTAAAGATCTGTTTATAAAGAATAAGTTTGAAATAGAAAATTATGAACAAAGAAAGAAGAAAGAACAGAATTTGAAATTAAAGCTGTTTCTCTGGTAAGGAACTAAAAATTATGTTCAGTGAAAATCTGTTATAGTTCAACTTTTTTTTTGGAGGGGGAGAGAGAGAAAGAAAATGAACTTGAATATTTACTAAAAAAAATGTTATCAAATCCGATATCTAGTTGATAAATGGAACTTGTGTTTTAATTTGTAAGATTTTCGTTTTATATGATCAATAAAATGAGGTAAAAAGATTTAATACTTGTGAAAAAACTTGATTGTATACTTTGAGGATTTACTCTCTAAGTGAATTATAAGAGACAACTTGTTACTTCTTTTATATATATAATATTACACACACTCAGAAAAAGAGATAGAGATGGAAGGGAAAGAGACATTGAATGTGTATAAACGAACTGACAAAACCTTTCTTTATCTTTCTCTACCAATTCATAGAAAAACCTAAGACTTTTCTTTTAATCAGATTTATAGAAATTAATGAAAGAAACTTTTATATTTATGAAAGATATCTTGGTAATCCTTTTGATTGTATGATTTCTATTATTGTTAAGTAGAATTTAAAGTATTATAATCCCAGCTCTCGGTTTGTATCTCCACAAGCTAATTTTTCACATGTCACAAAAAAATATTTGGTTACCATTAAAAAGAAAATTATATACTTTTATTATTCTCGTTTACAGTATTAGTCATATGATCATAGATTTTTATTCCGAAATTTCCTGTATAATTTTCCTTCCTTAGTTAAAAATTTTTTTTATAAACAAAATATATTACCACTTATCAACATTTTTTTATGATGTATTATTCAAGCGCTTTCAGAGTAATTACTCAATCTTCAGGGAATATTTAAAACTATGAGTTTGTATCCATGCATGTATAAAAATATATGCAAATATAAATTTATATATATATGGTTATAATTAAAATTGTTATTTTCATAAAAGTCGGTTATCATTAATTAAAATAAGTTAAACGTTAAGTAAAATAAAATGTCAGTATGATGTTACGATATGTAATTTTCATCTAAAAAAATTATCTTAAAAATCTGGTATCTTAAAAATTTTCCTATACTTCACCTTTAGTTTGATATTCAGTATTTTTTCGTTGTCTCGAAACTCGATCAATTTAACATGACGAATGAACTATGGTTTTGTAGTGAATTACATACAATAGCATAATTTTTAATGAAATTACTATTTAATGACTATATAAATATGACTGTTTAATCATTTTTTTGTTGCAAATAATTACAGTACACCAGCTGCTTAAAATATTCTATTTTTTTTTTTGTATTAATGGGAGGGAGGAAATAATAAACTCGTAAGTTTTCCGTTACGCAAATTATTACTGCAAACAAATATTCTATCATTGTAATATATATAATCATTAATTTTATAGTTAATTATGTTTTGTTTCTTTATTCTAAGCACAAAATATTATTTATGTTATAACAAGACTAGTGTATGATGTATTACTGCAGTTTGCATGTTTTGTGAAAATAAATTATCGCAAACATAATCTCATAACCTATATAATCTATTCATCCATCTACGTACAGATTATCTTTACATAATAAATAGCTTTTAAACCCATGAAAAATAGTTATACAAGCAGTACTTTAAAAAAAAATCATATAAAACAGAATTTTTTTATATTTTTTGTTTAAAGTTGTACTGTTAAGTTAATAAGATACTATTTATGTTTAAAATGTTAACTTATGATAACACTTCCTGATTCTAACCAAAATTCGGAAATAGGGCCATCATTTTAAAGGGTGAGGATATTACCGTTCATGATACCAAGGTAGTTAAACAGGAAGTTCGTTTTTATAATTTTCACGGAAGTATATAACCATTTTATTAATAAGTTCATGTATTTTAGCCCACTTAATTAATTAATCAGTTTTACTTTTGATTTCAATTTATTGCAGACGAATTTTATGATGTTAAATTCGACTAAAGGAAAATTTAAAAATTAAATTACATGAATGGAAAAATGAAAGTTAATTAAAAAGTACGTAGAGCAATCTTCAATGAACACAAATAAAAAAACAAGTTACCAAAAACATAATCTAATAACCTGTATAATCTGTTTATCCATCTACGTACAGATTACCTTTACATAATAAATGTACAGATAATCTGGGATGGGGGGCACGGCTGTTGGTATAAAGTGAAACGTTACAGAACTTGATTGAAGTTCCTTCTACCTCCAGACCGTATCTGTAGATTTATATGGGAGAACCACCATCATATATTTTTAATAAAACTGGAAGTCTCCATTGGAAATTTTAGTTCCTTCATTTGGTCAAATCTGCAGATAAATTGGTCGGTCTGTATGTCAGCACACATAAATGTACACATGTGTGTCTGTACACATAAATATTGTCCAAAATACACTTATTATTATTTAGATCGGTCTATCTCGAAAAAAGCTAAACACAAACACATGAATCACTGCATTATCACGTCTAAGTCATGACTTACGTTGAATAGAATTGAGCGAGAAATGAACTGAGTGCCGATCTGCGCTGAGTCCGCTCCCCGCCAACTAACTCATCAGTGACGCAAATGCAAAGTTTTATCAATGAGCTGACCATGTAACTTATAAAAGGACATCGCATTTCCTTTTATATTTTACTTATCTGAGACTAATATTTAGGGAGTTATTAAGGCAGGACGATATAGACCTTTTCGTTACGCTACAAATTTCTGTTCTGGTACCCGTGTATGTTTCGGCATGATTTTAAAGACATTTCGCGTCAATAATGGAAATATATTGCAGGAGACTTTTAATAGAAGATTCTGTGAAGATATCTTGTAATGAAAATGGGATTTGTTTCTTAACTTTACAGATAAATGTAAGAGTTGAGATTTATAGTAGTTACAGCTCAATTATAAGATATACTTTTATGGAAGAATGTTTTTTCACATTAAAATTTGTTAATAATATAAAAGATTTAGAATTAATTATTAATAATATTTTAAATATTTAATATTAGTGATTTTTACAACTAAAATTTTTTCATATCCTACATAAGTAAAAGGGAGATGAAGGTGGTTATTGTGTCATTAAACATAACAAAATTTACAGTCTCGACAAAAGCATTTCAGCAAATGTATGATATTAATTAAATCATAAGTAAATTAAATGAACACGTAAGCAAAATTTAATGAAAAAAGATTACGTTAGAACCCAGTCGTTGTTTCTTGCATTAGTAAAATCCATAAAAATATATTAAATAAATATGATCAAGGTCATATTTATCGTCACTATTACGTGGTCGCTCCAGACGCAATATCCATAGCACTAGTAAAAATAATTTTTGTTATTTTTACTCTGAAAACAGTAAAGTTTTTGAAAATATTTATGTAAATAAATCTTGAAGAAAGAATACTTCTTTAAACAAAAATCTTCTGTTAGTATTTGTTTACCTTTAACGGTTCAAATATCACCTACCCGAGAAAAAAATACCTTGGGAAAAAAATAAAAGTATAAAATGACGATTTCATGCCTTGCACATACCAGATAAATATTTTGTTTTTGGTTCCTTCTTGTGGGAATGTTATTATATAAAGCTTTTTTTTTTGTACATCTCACTAATTTTTTTAAGCGGTTACAATAAAATTTTACCATAGTATATATTCTTTAAGTATTTTCTTCCCTACCATAATTATTGGTATAACAGTTTTATACTAATTGAAAGTAATCGAAAACTTTGTATGTAAATTTTTTTTTTTTTGTAGACTAGTCTAAATTATTTTAAATGTTTTATTGTTAGGATTAGATTAATAAATACTTTAATTTAAAATAATTTAAACAATTATCAAGATTTTTTATGGTTTAATTTTTTTTTAAACATATATTTCTTTAATCTCTACGTAGTATTTTTGTAACTCATACTGATCTCATAAATATCTTTACTGCAAGAATCTCTACCAGTACCAAGAAACATTGATAAAACCTAAAAAAATTAGTATTTACAATAATCTGATTTTTATTTATGAAATTTATTTACTAGACTTCTTTTTTAGATCAGTTTAAGACAAAGTATATCAACTTTACATGTGACCTATGGTCAGTCTGAGACGGTATACAGATTTAATGTTATTTGTTGCATACTTTTAGCTTCGTATTCATTTGTTAGACGTTAGTCGCTTTTATATTTTAATGTATTTTTTAGGATAACGATAAGAATTTTCTATTTAATATTTTCAAAAGGTTGATTCTTCTGCTGGTATTCAGCTTTCTATATTTTTCTAACCTATAAAGAAACTTGACCTGACTGATTGATTAATCAGTTCCAAATAAACACTATTGAAGATAAATTAATTAAAAGTTTTATTCTTGTTCTTAGTTGTAAATGCCGACTAAAAATAAAGATTTTTATTATTCCGAGTTAGAAGGATTCAAATGGAAAAAACATTACATTTTTTAATTTCTTGGTAACAAAACAAGATATCAATTTGATTTTTTGTGTTTGTAATCTTCATAAGAATATCTATAAAGCCCATTCTAGATTTTTAAGTTCCCAGATTAAAGGATTAAAATGGATTTTTTTTTTGAAACCGTTATTTTTTTTTCATTTCTCTGTAACAAATGACTATATAAACTTGATCTTTAGTGTGTGTAATTATTATATAAATATGTAAAAATAAATTTCTAGATCTTTTGAAATTCAACCTTCAAAGAAGAAATGAAATATAAAAATAATTGAACAATGATTGCAATTTTTTCCATTTCCTGTTATAATAAAAATGTTATTCACTAAATTGGGGTTTAAAAATACTTTTCAAATAAATATATGAAAACTATTTTCGAATTTTTTTGTATTTCGAATTTATAAGAAGTGAGAAATTGTACGGCTCGGCGGATCAACCAATACAATCACTCTCACTTTTATTGTATTTAATGACTGCACCAGCTTCCGGTTACTTGACTAAAAAAATTATATTACAAAAAATTTAGAGCTACTGGAAACGTAAGTAACCATATAGCATCGAAAAAGTCGCGACGGAATTCCTAGTATATATAATTCAGTAATTCGATTATCTAGTAAGAGTTATTAAATTATTTTTTTTAGGATATAGTTCATGTCGTTACACCTAGAATGGATTACCAGTATATGTTTAAAGAAATTTTATTTTGAGATTTAGGAGTACTCAGAAAAACAGTAACATTCATATCTAATTAAATGTAAAATAAACCGATTTAAACCTTTACTAAGACAAAAAATTACATTAATATTAATGTTCCCAGAGGCAAGTAAGTATAGGAGAGAAAAGAAACTGTAATAAAATACTTTGTAATTCTTTATACATTCTTACTGACTGTGCACAAAGTACAAAAAAGTATTGTAATCGCGAAGAATTTTGGTTTTCAGATTTCAATGGAAATAACCAATTTGACCATCCTTGAATCCATTTTGACTAGCTTTGGCGTGACGTCTGTACATATATTTGTACATACGTACGTAAGTACTCAAAAACGATTGACCGCAGAATTTTGAAATTTTAAATTTAGAATTGTTGTAACATCTAGTTCTGCACTTCCTCTTTTGATTGCAAACGACTAAACCAAAAGTATACAAAAGACCCAAAATCCAAAAAATTGGGTTCTGGATTTTTTATTAACTGCAGCAATAAGTCGTCATTAAGAAATTCAACGATGTATCATAAGCGGTACTTATTTTTATTGATTGAAGAGTTATAACCAAATAAAATTTGAATTAATGAAATGTTTTTATCTTACAAGGGTAACAAGGCTCATGGGTTCGAATCAGATTTCATCTCTGTTTTTCTTTTTTAGTTTTTATATAAATTGAAATATATCTATTTATTCGTAATTATTAACCCGTGATTTAAAAAAATAATGTTTAAAATAAATAATAATTCAATAATAACAATAAAAAAAATAATATGAAAAAATTTAGAAGTTACTAGTGAAATAAAATTTTATGGACGTTTAAAAATGTGTATATGTAATTTAATAGGATTATTACATGTGTGTATATCTAATAGATTTGGTAAAACATATAATTATATAGTATTAATTGAAAATATAATTTAGAATCATATCAATTTTTGGATTTCGTCATGTGGTCTCCACATCAGATTTTTTATGTTCCTTTTTAAGTTTAAAACTCATTTTTTAATGAAAAAAATCCGTTGTTTCAAATTTTTCAGTTTTAATTTTCCGCATAGCTGTATGGTTATAAAAAATTGAGTAAAAAACACTACATACCAGTCGTTGAGATGAAAGACTAAAACGAGGTCATTAATGCTAGAGTTTCGTTATGTGTATACCTTCCTATAATACCTTCCTTGTAATACCTATATCTTCCTAACCTATTATTATTGTATTGTATTATTTTGTTGTATTATTATTGTATTGTTAACCTATTATTATTGTCTAATAATTACTATAGTATTTACATTTAGTCATATATTACAACCTAACAGTTTCAGTATCATTATTTAGTTTTCTGAATAAAAGTGCTATTTTGAATAATTATTATCACATTTCTTTTCATTTGCAAATTTAAAAAAAAAAATTTATGAAATAATCTGTGTTATTTGCCTAATATAAATTTCTTAATAAAAAAGGAAAAAAGTTATTTTTTAATCATTAAAATTATAACTCTTTAATTACTTTGAAAATTAGATAAAATATGAACGATATACTCATAATTATTTATTATCAGTAAATTACAGAACAATGTTACTTAAAATTGTAAATAGAGTATATCTAAGAAAATACAACTTTTTATTGAAATAACTATTTGCTTAAAATTGTATTTTAACTCAAAACTTGTAGGTTCCAGATAACCCCAAATTGATGGGGGATAATGAAAAAAATTATAGAAAACTGCTCTTATTAGAATTTTTTTCTCTCTTTTTATACTAGCTTAAAATTAAAAATGTAGTTATTTTACATTAATGTAAACTGCACATTTTCCTTTGGATTTCATAAAATCCCTGAAAATAAGGGAATAAGAGTAGATAAATAAATGAAAATTCTTTTCCAGTAAACTGTAATTTTTTTTAATTAGAAAGAGAAATTTCAAGGAAAATGTTGATAGCATTTTTTAAGAGTTATATTAATAGATATTAAAAGAAACGTCATTTAAAAATTATAATTCTAAATTTCTAAATCATTAATTTTTTAAATTTCCTTAATTATCTATATTCTTTAATTTATTTTATAAATTTAATTCAAAGTTAATAAATTTCTTTAAGTTATAATTATCTAAGTTTTTTAATTTTGTAATTTTTTGAAGACAAATTTTATTAAATAATTTTTAAAAAATATGCATAGATTTTCAAAAATGTGTTTGGATAACACTGCAGGATTGTAATACGTGAATAGTTTTTTTGCAATAAAAAGTAACAATTTATTTCTAACAACTAATAATTTGTGAAGGGAGTTTTCTATGATACTCAACTGCAGTTTTATAATTACTCGTACGTATAAGTTAAAAATTATATTTCTACTATTATGTTCTTACATGCCACATTTTACAAATGTTATTACAACATTTTCTTTGAAATTTCTCTCCTCTCCAATTAACAATAAAAAAGACAAATTTTCAGTGTACTGGAAAAGAATTTTTTTTATTCATCTAGTCATTCTCTTATTTCCTGCGATTATATAAAATTGCAAAGCAAAATTTGTATTTTACGTCAATGTAAAATAACTACTCGCTGTATTCTAGCTGGTTGTAAGCAATCCTTTCAGCTGTGCCATAAAACGGAGACTTGTTTTAACGTGTTTACTCCTTTGTCAAAACTGAATCCACTTCTATCAAGGCTTGTAATATACATATATGTTCGTTCGTTCGTTCATTCATTCATACTCTTTTGTAATTTATTTTTGTTTATATATATTGAAATGGAACGTAAAATACTCAAGTATTTTAATAAAATATTAAATCATTTTATTAAATTTTATTCTACATCAGATTTAATTTATTGCATAATAAATGTTTCACAGCAGTTTTATGGGTTAATTTTTATTTTTACCTTCTAAATTTTCTATCCATGCATGAAATTAGGAAACTACTTTTATTTAAATGCATTTTAATTCTTTTCCCAAATAAATATACATGTATTATTACATTTACTAGACATAGGAACTATTACAACTTGGGTTGTAAACACTTCATAATATTGTGAAGTAATTGAAAACCAAATTATCAAAACGACATTTTGAAAGAATGGTTTTGAATTATTCCTTAATCTTAAAATAAAATATAAAAAAGGATTTAAATTTTCTAGAACTAAAATAAATTTGATCTTTAAGCATTTTAACATTTTTAGAAGTCCTATTTTTAGGTCTCACTGTTGCAATATCTCTAGATAATCTTTTTAATTGCACCAGATAGAATCAAAGATAATATGTCAAGGATAATAAAATTTAAACGACGCGTTACGTTGAAAACTTGTATTATTCCCGAGGAAAACTAAGCAATTAGCAAATTTATTTCAAAAGCAATAATTATAAAGCAATTTTATTTCAGAAGTAATACAAATATACTATATAAAAAGTTTTTAACTTTCATCCATGAATATGACAATAAAACTGAACATTCCACGCGAATTTAGCTTTCTAGATCAGAATAAAAATCTTTAATAAAATTTTAGTAGTATGAATATCAGTGAAATTCTTCATAAGTGCCATGCATTCATAGATAAGATCTCAAACATATGAGTATTTCTATCACATAAGGAAGAATAACTGTGATCCTTTAACATGTGTCATAAGTTGTGTCATAACTTATGACTATGTCATAAGTCTGTATATTAGTGATAATCATGTTCTTAATGAGAAAATATTCCAAAAATTCCTTAAAAGTATCCTTAATGTCAGCTACAAATATGATTATCCACCTGGCCGTTCAATATCATTGTTCTGCAATAGTTCTTGCATAGTATTTTCCTTAAAGCATCGAACTTTGTTGTGAATAAAGCTGGTAGCAGGTTTTAGTTTCTTTGTTTAACTTAGTGATTTCAGTCTTACAAGATTCATTGAGATGTGTTTTGTTTTTAGTAGCTCATTAAAAAGGAGTACAACTATGAGAATGTCACTCAGTGACATCATGGCCGAGGTGTACTGGAATATGTCAAAAGCTGAGGTTTCGAAGATGACTTCCGCTCCAATAAGGGCTAGGAACGGAGGGTGTCTTCCCCTACAGGGGGTCAGGATGTGAATAACGTCCCGGATTTCGATGAAATCACAGTGAAGCTCATTGTTTATTCATTCAGAATTTGTGTTGGTATTTTGACGAGAAATGCTCTTTTCTGGTTATATTCCTGTTTGCCGAAAAAAGGGTCCTCTAAAATTGTGGTTTGATAAGGAGGACCCTACTGTAATTTACTCTTATAGGCCTTTAACGCTTCTGCCAGTTGTTTTAACGATTTTTGATAAGGTATTGTATCTTCGTATCACTAATACATTAAATTCTAGAACTTTGTTGATAAATGATCAGTATGGTTTTCGCCCACAGACGCAAACGGAAGATGCTAGCTATTCTTATATTTATGAAGACTTGGTTCTTCTAGAGAGTTTGTGCACAGATTTTGGAGATGTCAGGGGCTTTTAATAATTTGCGGTGGCCCTCTTCGCCGTTTCAGCTACAGAAGCTTGATGTAGGCAGAATAATAACTTTACCAAGATAGGCGTTTTGTCATCGACCCCTCCCCTCAATTAGCATAGATATTCGCTATTTGGATGAGAGGTTGGTTTACAAGGTGTTCTATGTCTTCGAAGAAGATATCGGACACTGGGATAAATTTCTGGCAAAATTGCAGATGTGGATGTCCCTCGGGGCATTCGCATCGGACGCATCTCCCCGAGGTCGATTTATGACTGATATGATCATTATCATATCGAAGGCTAAAAGACGAACTCCTGTAAAGCCCATGAGAGCTAGGATCGGAGGTGATGGTGTAGCA
>JAAAKQ030477198.1:5306-29887 GCA_010016005.3 Zanna intricata
TTATTCTTTTTTTATTATATTTGGTTGGATACTTTTTAATAGACCAATGAAAGAAGGCCTATATTTGTTTTTACAAAGAGCTCTCATCTTTATAATGCAACTTTATTTTCAGGAAAAGGGAATTTATATATAAAAGTGTAAAGCAAATTCCAAAACATAATAAGGGATTCAACTTACTAAGAAGTCGCATGATGACAAGATGTACTTCCCGCTGAGGTGTACGCTGACATATATTAGTAATATCTGGTTGTTGCATAGACAGCTCACCAATAATAGCATTCAATAAACTTTCTAAACAGGATCTATCACGTTCTTCATCTCCATCAAGATCAGAACTCAACATAAGCAACACCTAAAACCCAAAATAATTACAAGGAAAAAATAATTGTTGAAATTTAAGGCTAATGATTCTAAGCAAATATACAAAGCACAATTATTTGTTTCAAATTCAAAGAATAATTCACACCTAACTTCAAGTTATGATGCAATTACTTCCTTTAATGACAAATTATGATTTTAGTAAAGTAAAATATCAATACAAATACAATATAGTATATAGTAAGTAAAATCAATGATACAATTTAGAATAAAGCATCACTATTTCAAAGATGAATAAATAGAAAAATCTTCAAGTCCAACAAAGTTTTACACTGAAGGATAAATCTACCAATAAGTAACAATGCCTGTTCAAAACTATTTAATTATTCATATTCTTATACTTCACTGCTAAATTAAACAAAACTAATTGATTATGGATTTTTTAATCTATAATAGTAATTATGAAAATTTATCAAAATTTGCATATTGGATATTAGGGGAAGTAATTTTGAATAAATATTGTAGAAATGAGAGGATAATGGTATTGTTACACATGTAATTTTTCTATTATGCTGCTAGAACAATGTCGCAATAAAAGAAAGAAATCAGAAAATGAAACTTCAGTAACATAAAAGAAATTAATTTATGGAAGGACTGGTAGCAACTGAAATCTGAACACTAAAACAAACTGTCTATTTTCTTGCACTGCCTCAAAATTTTCTTCAGAACTTTACTCCAGAAAACAACATTTTTCCAGTTCATAGCTTTTCAGTTTCATAAACTAGGTCTAACTTTACATCTGTTTTATCTGTTCTTAATTAGGTTTTTCTTGAATGAATTATGTGGAATATTTTATAAAAGGTTTAAGTAATTTCTTAAAAGAAACGTGTTCATACTAATACTTCCTCTGCCTTTTTATTATTTTAATGCATAATGATTTCATATATAAAAACTTTTACTTTCTTTACAACTATTTCCTCAAACGTAATTAACTCACCACCTTTCAAATCCATCTCTTGCCATTATTGGCATTAAACTTCTTAAAACATAGAACCTCCTTGAGCAGACCAAAAATTTTAAAAACCTGGTTGGAGCAAGTGAAATGTTTTGCCTCCACAGCAATTTTAATACTTAACGTATTTAATATATTTTAACGGATGACAAAGACTGACATTTATAAAACAGATAACTAAGGATATTGGGTCAGGTTAAAAGAGCAGCAGATAATAGAAAAGAATAAAGTGAAGCTTAGAACCAGTTTAACTTATGACTAAACAAAAATAAGTCTTAAAAAATACACAATATGTCTTATTACACTGAAAAATTTTCTACAACAATAATTCAAGTAACTATATTAAAGACTAGGTTTTTTTTTTAGTAGTTTTTAAACCTAAATCCAGATGCAAGGAAAAACTGATTTTTTTTTTATCCCTTTAATAATAAATGACAGTTTTTATTGAACATTATTTTAATAATTATATTCAGGTAAAACAGCATTCCATAAAATTTTATAGAAACACGAGTCAAATCTCAGGGGTATGAAACTATCATGGAAGAGGTATATAAATACAATGCACACATAAATATACTATAAAAACTTCAACTATCTTTAAAAGGTTTGTGATATTAGATGATTACAAATGCTTTCCCGAAGTTTGTCCCAAACATAAGCATACTGATTTTCCTATAGACAAACAGGTAATGTAAAACGTCCTTGATGAATAAACAGCAGGTAGGTGGTGACCTTGACTGCATATGCATACATGTTTCAACTACATTGGTTGAGTCAGTCACACATTACTGCTATTCATGTATGTTGTGATTTATAACCTCATTACATTTTGCAATGGAGGAACATTATGCTACCAAATTTTGTGTGAAACTCAACAAGTCTGCCACAGAAACATAATTCTTTAACCTAGGCTTATGGAGATGCCACTCTATCGAGAACTATGGTTTTTAAGTGGCACAAAGCTTTCAAAGAGGACCGAGAAAATGTTGAAGATGACAATCACTCTGGAAGACCAACCTCGTCAACAAATAATGAAAATGTTGAAGAGGTGCGAGCTGCGATAGCGAAAGACCACCCACCAATTGAGTGTCAGGATGATTGCAGAAAAAACAGGATTGGATAGAAATGCAGTTCATAGAATTTTAACGTATTATTTGGACATATGAAAAATCTGTTCAAAACTCATACTGAAAAAGCGAACCAGATGGGAATTAACTCGAAATTGACCGTGACCAGCATGTATACCTTAAAACTTTTATTATGTATATTATTATGTGATCCTGTGCTAACACACAGGATCGGAGCAACTGTTTTATAAACTCTGCTGTAATACTGTGCCCAAATTCAACTACAGTGAACTACATTTTTTAATTTCTACGGATCCTGTGCCAGATAGGTAACATTTCTGCCTTTAATCCAAAGGGGCCAGTTTCAAACCCCAACCAGCATGGCATTTTTCATATGCTACAAAATTCCATTTCCATATCTCATGAACAAGCTACAAGCTTATGTGACGAGATCCAGAAAAAAATCAGATTCCAAAAGAAATTAAAATACTTGAATATCTATTAAAATTTCAATTAAATAAGTGAACATCTTTACAATATAGAAGACTTTGCCTTCTTGAAATAGATAATGATATAATATAATTATATGAAAAATAACTTCAGATAATTTTATAATACTGTACTGGACTTACTCTTTCTACTACTGAAACTTCCTGACACCCAACCTACCTATACCACCTACACCTATAGGTATATCACCTATACACTGATTTTTTTTCTGGATCTCGCCACATAAGTTTGTAGCTTGTTCATGAAATATGGAAATGGAATTTTGTAGCAAATGAAAAATGCCATGCTGGTTGGGATTTGAAACTGGCACCTTTGGATTAAAGGCAGAAATGTTACCTATCTGCCACAGGGATCCATAGAAATTAAAAAATGTAGTTCACTGTAGCTGAATTTGGTCACAGTATTACAGCAGAGTTTATAAAACAGTTTCTCCGATTACATGTTTTTTTTTAAAAAAAACCTCATAGAACTTTCTTTAGTACTGTGGAATAAAATTAAATAGAGCTAAATGTTTGGATTAATTGAACAGTCATGAATCAATTAAAAACTAGATTCATATCTTTATTTTTACTTCAGTAGAATAATGAAACAAGTATATAAACAAGAATAAAAGTATTATTACAAAATTTACCTGCATGTATGGAATAGAACGTACTCCACCAACTTCACGTAAACAGGGTACATGTTCAATAAGTTTTTCTAACATGGCAAGACGTAATGTATGAAGTTTGTTACCAGCTTCTGTTTCAACTTCAACTTCTACTTCAGCTTCTGCTTCGGCTTCAACACCATCAGCTTCTTGACTCTAATTGTACAACAACAAAAAAAATCATACATATATATTAAAATTTTAGCCATTTATATATAATTTTACTTTTAACTTACAGCGACAAAAAAAAAAAAAAGAAGAAGATTACATGTTACATAAAAAAAAGACAAAACTACTTAGTAAAAATTATGTAAGTTATTTATAATTCATTTAAATCATACAAACATGCTTTAACAATAATACACTATAACTTCCAAGCTGCATGCACTTTTCTTTATACATTTGCTATTAAATACCTAAAACATTCAATATGATTAAAAGAAATCTAAAACCAAATGATGTATCTACTATAATATTGTTTTCTTCAATATATACCACCAACAAGACACTGCAAGGCTGAATAAAATTTAGTTAGGTTAAAAATAAATTTAAGAAATTGATTACTGCAACAAAATTTGGTCTTAAAATGTCTTTACTGAAATGTCAAAAGTAAAAAATAATATATATTGGGAAAAGTTTATATAGAAAGTACAATCAATGCATCTTTAGAGGATATAGAGGCACAATCAACAAATATGGTTCTGTAAATTGCCTCAAGTAAGATCTTAAGTAAGATACAAACAACCTACTGTTGGCCGAGCATGATACTTATTGCACTGAACATCATCAGAGTTTGAACTAAACATTAAGAAATAGTTCCCTGATAAAATTTTTAAAAGCATTTTTTTTAAGCATACAGAAAAAGTCTTAAGTTTGAAAATCTTAACTACCAATTAGGATGTACTTTATTAATATCATTATAAGCAATAATGCAGAGAAGGGCACAAAACCAATCAAGTAAGGTAAACCATAAAAGACTAATTCAGTCACTGACAATTTTATCTTGCAATATTTTAATTTGTAATAATCTTTCCTCAAAAAGTTTGGTTTACTTCAAATCAAGAAGCAAAATATTATTAATAATTAAATATATATAGTTTATAAGTACAAGATAAAAAAAAACACTAAGAATGCTAAATTTTACATCACGATATATAAAAACATTATATTATACACAAGGTTTTATTTGATAAATACAGATGCTCACCATAAAAAAATTACAATATTAATATTTTAATGAAAACAACTATGAATCTACAACAATCATATAGTATTTTTCACATATTTTTTAATATTCTTTATACATTTTTTCACAACTAAATTAAATAATTTAAACCTTTCTAAATGAGTAAAATGGATAACACAAATGGTAACAGTCAATAATTATGACTATAAAAAACACAGCTAAGCACAGTAAAGAATTCTTTAAAAAAAAGAAGGATAATTATGGTTAAAATGCATATTTAAAATTATCCATTAAAGACAAAAAAATAAAAGTTAAGCTTTAGTTCATTTTAAATGATTCTGATTTATTAATGTAAAGTATTAATCTTATTTTTTCTAAGCTAAATGGTATTAATTCTCCATTAAGTTTGTTTCCAACTTATACACCTAGTTTTAACTACAATATTTACTGAAAATATAAAAATATGCTAGAAAATATTTCTTAATTCTTTACTGAATTCATCTAGAAATAAGAAAATCTTGGTCCATCTATATAAATCCAATTGGCAGAAATATTAAGATAAGTCACAACTTACCAGCAATTATGAAAACTAACTGAAATAAGAGATTGTACAAAGTTCCAGTGTAATACATACTCTATGGTTAAAATTAAAAAATGAACATAAAAGTTCATGGAATACAGAACATAGTTTCAAAAAAAATGAAAACTGTGGATATTAGTTAATAACATATAATTATTAACTTATAATAAGTAATTTAATAATTATCTTAACTATTTAATGAAATCTGTTATATGCTTTCCTTATGAATGAGACTCACAGTCAAATTTCCATAGTAAAACAACACATTGCATAAGAAATATCCTGTTACAACCCAGATAATTTAAAAGAAAGGCCATAAATATACTGATATTAAAAAACTGACTAGTAAGCAAATTTATACAAGAGGAATGAGAAATTTCACAACCTCAGCTGAAACAATGACAATGATATCATTATGTTACCTATACAGCACAAACAGGTTTATATAGGAATTATACATTTTAAAAAAATAAAGAAAAACATACAAAAAAAACCAGAAAGATAACAATGAAATAAGTAAACTTTAAAAGCAAATATATAAAACTTAGCTATGTCAGCGAGTTGGTAAAGCTATCTTATTCACAATAAAACCTGAAAACTAATAATAAATTAAAAGTAATATAATGTGAAAAACTTATTATCCATAATTACAACTCTTATTTAAGTGATTAAAACACATGGAAAACAAACAAAAATAATTGAGAAATTTTCAAAAATTTAAAATAGTTTTTATTAACTTTTGGACAAGAAATAAATAATAAATCTAATCAAATATGAAATGGAAATTACACACTATGAGGAAAAAAACTGAAAATGAGTATAATAAATATGTTATCATTTAGTGTGAGATGTATTTGGATTGACACAATATTGTATAAAAAGAAAACAAAATTATATGAAAATACTTGAAAACACACCGATTGCAAGAAAGGTAAAGATTTGAAAAAGTGAGAGAAATGGCAATGGGTAAAAACAAAAGTTTAGGTTTAGCCTAGAAATCTGTTACAGTGCAATATGTATGACGAATCAAGTTCATTAAGAATAAGAAATAAAACTTCTATGCAAATATACATATACAATCAAGACATCAACAAGCAAGTATAATCTGGTACTGATGCATGGGTTGAACATAAATTATTAAGGTTTTACTTAAAGTATATGAATACAAATACATGCACATCTGTTAACATATAAAAGGAGAAAAGCCTTCTTTTTTTTTTCAGAAACTACTAAAAAAGAAAGTTACCACAGTGTTATAATACATCAAGTGAAACATGTCTTACATAAGATGTTAGCAGGCAATTTTTATTATAATTTTTATATAAGAGAATAGAAATATTTTAGTAAAGAAGTAAAGTAGTCTTTCTTAACACAATAGGATTAACAGTATTTTTTTCAATACATTTAAGTTTCAGCTGAAAAAAAAATAAAAATAAAAAATAAACTATTATTCACAAACTATTATATTTTGTTATATATATATAAATGTTTGTCCTGCTGTGTTAAATGGGTTTGAATGTGATTTATGGAACAAATTTTGTTACTAAATAAAAAATCTGTTACAAAAAACTATTTTACAACAATAATTTTAAAAAAATGTAACTTACCCTTTTATTAATTTCAACATACTACGCTTTGCAATTTACCAATAATTTTAAAATAATAATTTAACTCAATTGGCTTAGATATTCACCAGTAGTTCAGTTTATTAGATAAATATTTTAATTAAATAGCTAAAGGTAATAAAATTAGTAACTAAGAATGTAAATAATACTTTCAATATTCTATAAAAAAAAAATAATAAATAAAAAAATAATAAAAGTAGATCAATTATTAAATTATAAGAAAAGCAATCGCGTTCAAGTTGATTTTTATATCTAAATTAGAGTTTAAACCTACTTGAAAGCCAATAGGAGCACCTAAAGAGCTGGTCTCGCTGCGCGTGCCGACCAATGCCTCTTGGATATTGTCACCGTACGCAGAGCTGCGTCCTGACACGTTGTGTTCACCTGTGATGCTGTCCACACCACTGCCCCCACTTTCGGACCCACCCTATAAATGATACAACTGTCCTAACTCTTTTTTCCCCTTTTTAAACATTTTCATAAAATTCTCAACCCCTATCTCACATTATTCTTAAATATTATTATTAATATTAATTATAATTAACCCTTTAAATACCAATAAAATATTTCTTCAGTTGAGTATTAAAACAACTAGACATTCCTAGATGCCAGAAACTGATAAGAATAAGCAGTGAAAATAAATATTTTTAAAACAAAAAGAAGAAATATTCAGAAAGAAAAAAAGGATTTAGTTTGGTTATACATTTTAGAGGAAAAAATAGGAAAATAAATCTAATCTTAAAATAGTGACAAAAGGACAGTGTAATATGTCACGGTTGAAATCTATGTTGCAAGACTTGAATAAAATGTTTTTTTATATTTTTCATTCATATTTATTATCAGTACTAGATTTTAAAATAATTAACATTCTAATTCCCTAATTCTAAACACCCATAAGATTATTTTTTATTGATAAAAAATGAAGTACATCAGCATTTTGTGGTTATGATTATATACCAGGTAACCACAGCACTTTAATCATTTAATTTAATTTTTAGAGGTCATTTTAGAGTATTTAAAAAATGACTTGATTGATAACTATAAAAATAACCCTTTTTTACTTTAAACAAACACAATACATTTGTACACAATAAAGTTGATAGCAATAAGTTACACTAATTTATTTTTATTTTTTTAATTCAGTGCGAATTGCATCAAATGACATGACTGTTCTGTTTTGTGAAAAAAATATTGAACATCACTATGAAAAAACTTAATATTTTTCACCAACAAAATTAAAATTTTTCTGAATTTTTTTTGTTGTAATGTATATTTCACATTAAGATGTAGAATATTTTTAATTTTGTTAATAAGAAAGAAAAAAATTTATTTTACAGACTAAAAAAAATCTTCCATGGCCATATAAACATGTATGGATGGAAGTTAGATACAAGAAGCTATTCTGTTTGGCATTAATACCAATTGCCTTCAATAGTATTAATAAACAATCTTTAACCAGACTAGGACAGTTACATTTTATTTCATTATGGAAGATATTTATTTCAATGCACTATTGCTCAAACCATTGGGCCAATTATTAAGAAATAAACTTGAGATACTGTTCATTTTACAAAATTTAAGCAAATTACAAATTGATAAAAATAATAATAATTGGGACGATACGAATGGAAACAATCAATAAGGCTGATGTAAAAATTGTAAATAAAAAGGTGCCATATTATTTGTATTTTTTCACATATGCATTGAGCTTGAAGAATAAAACTGTAATTACAGTAAATAATGAAACAGGTTTAAATGTATTCATTTATTTAAAAAAAACTCTGAAAGATAAAAAAAAAATAATAGATTATTAGGCTTTAAAGGGTTAATTACATTTACCTAACGTATTGATGTAATGCCATTTAAAGAGAAATACATACCAACGAGCCTTTTTATCAGAAAATTCTAAAGAAATTAAACAAGAAAAATAAGAAAATGCAGTAATAGTTTTAGATATAAAAATAAAATTATAAAAGTTCAATTTTAAAAAATTATAAAAGAATTATTCTTTTACATTTTTAATGACTATTAAGTAGTGTAATAAAGTAAAAATAAAATATTATGCAATTAGTTCTTAGATGTAATAACACAATAAAGATCACCAAAATTAAAATTAATCTACCTTTATTACTTATACAAGTTACATAAAAACATGATTTGCCTCATTATCATCTTATAAAATCTTTATGGAATTAATGAAAATGTTCTTTTATATAATAAATCAACAACAAAAAAAAGATTGAAATAATGTAAAATAGTAAGTAAAACTATATAAAAAAAGATTACGATTAATGGGTAAAAAAAAGGTAAATGAATTTTGATGAAAAATGAAAATGTCAAATCAATGTTCTGTCAAAACAAATTCCTGTATAGTTTGATTAATGGATCTTTAAAAAAAAAGGTTAAAAAAATTTAACACATAAAAATTAAAACAACAATTTAGTATGTCCTGAAATACAAATATTTAATGAATTTAAACCTTACTTCACAACTCTTTAAACAGTACATTTTTATTTGAAATGGAGGGACAGCACCACTTTTGAACTATTATTTACTTATGCACTATTCATAAGTAAATTAAATTCATTCTAAAAATCTCCATGTTATTTTATTAAATATTAGAAAAATAAATAAAACTTAAAATAAATAGATAAACTTTAAATTTTATAAACGCTGGAGTTAACATCATCTACAATAGAGGAAAAAAAACTCATGAAAAGAAAATTAATTCCAATATAAAAAAAAGGTAATACAAGACCACTTGTAAAAACATTTAATATAATATTTTACAAAAACATTATGCAGTTTAATTAATAAATATGAAATTAAAATAGAGCTACTCTGAATATGTAAAAAATTGTTAATTTAAGATGCATTTAGTCTATACTGATGTATAAAAGGTGTTATTGCTTTCTATTTACAGCCAGGATGCTACTGACCAAATAGTGACATTTACAAAAATTAAGGAGTCTCTTGCAAAAAGTAGTATTGTATTAATATTTGACCCCTACATTGGGGTCAAATGACCCCAATTTTTGCATTGGGGCCCTGCAAATGACCCCTACATTTTTCAAACTTTATTAACACAATTATTAAAATAGTTAAAATAGAAAATTAATCTCAAATACATTCTTTATGATGATTTTAAACAATATTAACTGTAAATATGTAATCAAATCAAAAATTTAAGGCCTAAACAGTTTTAAAAATATTTTCGGTTAGTGCATTCAGTAACCACACTAAACAATAAATAAATGTATTAAATGTCAAATCAAACAGCTGACGAAGGCAGGATTTAATCTCAACTCCATTATGAGAGCATCATTAACATTGTTTGAAAAAAAAACAATTTCCTTGAACATTACATGATGAGTTAACAATAACCTCTTTTCAACCATATTTAAATTTTTAAAAGAGCTAAATATAACTAACAATCTTGTATCAATTTATCTGTAACTGCAGTTTTAAAATTTTGTTATTGTTATAACTTTTATTTTTTTTCCATCTATGGTCTAAATAATTTATAAAAACTGTTCCATCTTTATTAGTATTAACAGTTACATTTTATTTATTTTTAATATCATATTTTTTTTACACTAGTCTTTAAAAAGAAGTAATCTAATAAAATTACATATAATGTCATAATTGATAACATAAAACTAAATGAAATAAATTATTAATTTTTAAGGCAAATTTAATAAAATTATATAAACAATTTTAAATAAATTTTATATAAAAGATTATAAATTATATAAAGCGAGTTTTATTTTTTTATCTTTAACAATTAACTGCCAAACTTCTAAACATCAATTAAACAACAAGTATTATTTCGGTCGTTTGTTTATTTTCATTTTGTTTTTTTTTGCCCAGAGATAATGTACTTATATAACACTTATAATTCTCTTGGCTTGTATTGAGAAGAATATTCTAAAAAACTTTAATAGGTTATTTTCAACAATATCAAATGATAATATTAAAAAGCAGTTTATATGCAATAATAATTAATTCTGTCAACAGTGTATGATTCAATATAAAAAATAAAAGTAATTCAACTTATGTGAGAGAGACATGTAATATTTATATATTATTTTTCATTACTCAAGTTACTTAAGTAAAGATAATTCAAGTTTTCAACTTACTCTTAATTGAATTTTCAATAATTTTAAACCTATTTACCTTTACAGTTATTTACCATTTCTATAAATGATAAATGTCACTTTAAAAAAATAAATGAACAGAAAATATAATAATTTATGACAACTAAAAGTAAAAAAATCAGTAAACTTATTTTTTATGTGCATAATTTATTTTAGCAGTGTTAATTTTTTTTTTTTAATCCAATAAATTGCTAAGAAAATAATCAATACCTCATCAAATAATTTAAACATTTTTTTAAATGACTTGCTGGAAACTAACAGAAATGCACTTAATATGTAAAGTGATGTCGACAAAGATATTGTTATGTATGTACTGGTTAATACAATGTTTGTCACTCATGCTATCTTTAAAATTTCACTCATTACAATCATAAAGCTAATCTTTAACCAGAACCTAATTTAAACAACAACCAAAATATCCTAAAAAAAAAAATAAATAAATAAATTTGATTGTAGAATGCCAAATGCTCTTGATTTTGAAAAGCTGTCAACCAATTATTGGATTTTTATGGTATATTAACAACTAAAACGTTCTTGAAGTATTCTATGACAATTTTTATTTAAAATAAAACTTAAAAAGCGTATCTTTACTGTAAAATATATATTCTAATAAATTTCAAATTGTTACACTTCATATTATGTGGATTATTATGTTGAACTGATCACACAATTTTGATAACACCAAATAAATTAAATACTAAAACACAATTCAGAAAAAGTGCTAAATTTCACTTAGAAGAAACATGTGTTATTTCTTACCAAACAAGAACAATTTTAACAAATCAAAATTAGTACTAGAAAAAAATGGTGTGAAATACACATTTGATGTTTAACAACGCTAATAGCGACTACAGAATATTTTTATACATAAAGTAAATTAGTAATAAAAAAATTGTTATAATAACCTTAAAGATTAATTTATATAACAATAAAACTATAAAAAAAATCAATTAAAAACGTTATCTTGCTGAAAAAAAAGAGTTAAACAAAATATATTGTACTTTATATTATACCTGTTTACAGTTATAAACATTAATAACACTATATATATATTATATTCCAAGTTAGATAAAAATTTACTTGCACGCAAGTAAACATGAACAAAACATGAATAATTAATAAAAATGAAGGATCTCATAACAGGGTTTGAATAAAAATGGTAAAAACAGTGGTGGTGGTGGTGGTGGTGGTGGTGGTGGTAGTGGTAATGACTGTGACAATATTCCAGATGTTTTAATTCATTAATTATGAATATCAAATAATATGAAGAAAGATAATTACAATCTAACCCTACAAGACTCATAATAAAAGAGATCTAATGAGCTTATATACAGATAACAGTGAAGAGAAAACAACAAACCTGTTCAGCTGGAGAAGTTCTTAATGTACTTCCATCAGTGGCTGCTGTAGAACCCTCATCATCAGAGCCCCCTGCTGAAGCCGTAGTGTCTGAATAATGGCCTGCTTCTTGGCTCTGAGATTGAGCAACTTGAGCCAGTCCCTAAAAAGAAAAAAAAAAAAGAGAGAATAATTAAAACTAGCAGAAAACTAGGCTTTGATTGGACTATGACTTATTACTTATTTTTTAGGACTATTTACTTATTTTTTATAAAAAAATAAATGTTCATCTACATAATCTATCTTTTGTAAAATAGATTAAATCAGAAAAATTGGGTTTGTTTTCAAAACAATGAAAATATTTTTTTAATTATTTTTAGAAGTACTATGAAACATTCAAAAAATATTTAATAAGATATTTTATACTGGAAGAAAACAATATTATTCATCAAAATTTAACTCTATAACCTTGAGTATTTTCTTTTAAAATAAGGAGAGTATGAAATCTGAGTTTCAAAAATTTTGAAGTCTCTAATATAAGTTTTGAATGAATTCTTATAAATTAAATTTTTTTAACAGGTGTAAATATTCACTATAGCTAGAAGTAGATATGAAATATGACCCAGTGGTTGATTTAACTTGGCATGAATCTGTGCACTCTTTTCAGATTCAGCCTTTCCCTGAACAACTTTGTGCATGACTGACATATTACTTACAGTTATTTATAAACATGATTTGATCTACCAAAATATTTATTACAATATGTTAATCATCTGAAAATTGAAGTTCTGTAAAATTATACATTTAATCATTCTTCTGTATACGGTATTAAGCTTCTTTTTTTTCAACAAATTCTCTCCTGATACAATCAATATCCTGACTGTTGTTATTCAGGGAACACACAACTTCAATTTTCTTTTTCATTTAAAACTTCATTTCTAAATTCTTTAAAATTGTCAGATTCTTCTAAATTCTGCACAACTGACAATTGTGCCACAGTTGAAATAAGAAAAAATTGTTCTGCACAATTTGTTCCAGATTTATTGCTTCAATAAAATCATTTCTATATCTGAATTGATATCAAAGAACATTTGAGGAAACTTATTCTCTAAAAAGTTCTTCATTCTCTATATTTGGCGCATATTGTACAGAAAGTACTACAAGAAGTTAAAGTTTTCTACATACTCAAAAGTATTGTTTTCTTGGCAAACATATGTTTGAATTTTTTTTAAATTATAGTTCTCTACACTCTGAACCCTTAAATAGATTTTTCAAACGGAATGACTACATTAATGTTTTCCTCATTCTGTTTTAACTCCAGCTACTCCCAAGAACGACTGTATAGATTAATAGTAATGAACTGTTCGGGATGATTTGTAAAGGCCATCCAATAAGGAATCAAAAAAATTCCTATGCCAAGTAGTTTCTTTGCACAGATAACTAAAATAAAATATTTTGAATTTGCTAATAAGTAGTACCATTTTCACTGGAAAACTCCACTGATTGCTTCAAATAATCCTTCATATATGTTCACTTGGGATTTGATTATGGTAGCAAATATTGCAATCAATAGAACATGATATGAAACCACCATCAAAATTTTTATAGTAACATAGCATATTTTTATGAGAATTTGCATGAGTTTTTTACTTTGAAATATACTCCAGAATACTTAATACAAGTATGATTATATTTCTATTTCAAATTTTTTTTGGAATTTAAATCACCATCTAGCAGTGCCCTTTTTCTAAAAATGCAAATGTGAATGACTGTGCACTTATACATTTGAACTACAGTTACTAAATGATTATAATCAATTCTCTTAAAAGTGTAAATGTAGATTAGAAGAATGAATGTCATATACTTCATAAGGATTAGGATGTCAGTTTAATAATCTGATCAAAGATTGGATTGTTTCATTAATTTTTCTTTATTATTTACTGTTCAATTTTTCAAATCAGGAATCCTTTCAAGCCAAAGGAGTCCATGCATACTTTCACTGTTGGGCAACAATTGTTAATTCTCATTTATCTCAATGTAGCAAATCCAATTATTGTTTATAAGATTAGTCTATGCTAAAATTTAATAAATTATCAGAAATTCCTAATATTAAAGTGTTTTTCAAAATATTTATTTACAAGAATTCTTGGTTTTTCATTTGTCAGTTTAAATTTAGAATAAATTCAACTGGCGTACTTTTACAAAGTGCTATCCACAAGTTCGGAGAATTTGAATTTCGCGCGCGAACCATTGCTGGTACAACCTGCTGCTGCTAGATGTGGCTAACAGTATTCTTTGTGAATCAGTGTTCCAACAGCTGTGATGGTGAGAGGCTGCTTTGTTGACTTTTGTGCGGTGGTTCAACGTTGTATTTTACTGCTTCAGCAAAGTTCTAAATGGCAGATTTTAAAGAGCAAAGAACCTGCATCAAATTTTGCTTCATGCTTAAAAAAAACTGGTGCAGAAACCCATCGCGTGCTTTGTGGAAGCATTTGTTGACAATGCTATGAGTAAAAGTAAAAGTTTTTTGTGGTACAGACGATTCAAAGATGGATGAATGATAGTTGATGACGATGAGCGTTCAGGAAGACCATCAACAAGCGCAACACCGGAAAACATCGCGAAAGTGCCAGAGGCTATTTTTGCAGATTGTAGACAAACAATCCATGATGTTTGTGCAATCGTACAAATGTTATATGGATCTGCGCAATGCATCTTGTTGGACAATTTGAACATGAGACACATTGCTGCCAAATTTGTACAGAGACTGTTGAACAGCGACCAGAAACAAAATCGCGTAGCTGTCTGTAGTGAATTGAAAAATTCAGCAAGAGATGACCCTAACTTCATCTCCAACATCATAACCGGTGATGAGACATGGGTGTACAGTTGTAACCCTGAAACTAAGCAGCAGTCGTCGCAGTTGAAGTCACCAAGTTCACTATGGCCAAAAGAAGCATGCCAAGTTTGCAGCAACGTGAAGTCCATGATGATTGTTTTTTTCAACATCAAAGGCATTATCAATAAAGAATTTGTTCCTCTTGGTCAAACTGTAAATGGGATGTTCTATTGTGAAGTTTTGAAACGGTTACATGAAAGCATTAGGCACAAACTTTCAGATCTGTGGGGTAACAACAGCTGGGTTCTGCACCATGACAACGCGCCCGCGCACATCGCTAGCCATTTGGAATTTCTTGGCTTCCAAAAAGACAGTAGTGATTCCCTACCCACCCTATTTGCCTGACCCTGCTCCATGCGACACTTTTTTCTCTTTTCGAAAATAAAATTTCAATTGAAAGGCCGTTGTTTTAACACAATTGAGGAGATTCAGGAAGAAACGCAGGACATGCTTCGAACACTTACACCTGCAGACTTCCAGGGATGCATGGATGGAATCATGGGAAAAACACTGGGATCCCTGTATCAATGCCCAAGGGGACTACTTTGAAGGAGGAGACAGTGAAAATTAAAAGTTATGGTAAGCTATTTGATTTTTATGGTAAAATTCCTCGAACCTTTGGATAGCACCTCATATGCTGTAAATCTGAATATCAGAATTTAAAGACAAAATATCTCAACCCAATAGAGATCACACTGCTAAGCTTAACTAAACCATTAAGTGTACATATAAATTATCATTTCAAGAAATTCATAAGACCTATGCTAACAATATGCACACATTCAAAAATTTGAATTAAATGACAAAAGAGAAGTCTGTTATTAATAACTTTGTTTTCTTGAGAACAAAAAAAGAAAGACAGTAGTTTTTCAAACCAACCACCTTTATACATAATTGAATACATAAAATGTTTAAAAATATCATTAAATATTTTAAATATTATTTATTTAAATAAAAAAAATTTATATTTTTTATTCTTGAATCTCTAAGGTCAGTTTTCCCACTGGATATAAAGTAAGAAATGTAGAATATATAAATATACATCCATCTCAGTAAAATATCATTCTGGTGGATTTTTATCATCAACAGTTTCCTAATTATTTCTGATGGCAATGTCCGGAGTCCAGAATGCAGAATCAGTTACATTATTAAGCAACTAAATTAAGCAAGGTAATAACGCAATAAATTTCATGCCACTCGATTTATCTTGAGTATTACAAATCAGCTGAAAATACTTTCACCATTAGGCAACAATTGTGAATTGCCACATTTTTCTAAATGTAGCAAATCAAAGGATTGTTTTTAAGGAAGTCTAATGCCAGCCTAACTTTCAGAATTGACAATAAAAAGCTATTGTTAACCTTTATTTTCATTAGGCCAAATCAATCCAATTTTGAATTTACTAAGTTGAATGGTGAAGAGAATGAGCGAGAAGCTGAAATCACCTCCTTCAAAGCAGTAAATTCAAGTAACTGGAAATGCCAGAGCAATTAACTGCTCTTTGAAAGACCTAAGTTGTTTTAAAACATCAGGCTGTAATCCAGAACCTATTTTGTTTGCAACTTTAAAGAGTTAAACTACTGAAGTGAAGTAATCTCAAACTCATCACAAACCAAGTTCATTTCATTTAATTTCTAAATTAGGTTTAATATTAATAACAAATTGACATTTTAAATATTTTTTGCGCTTTCTTAAAAATTGAAGCATTATTTGTTCAAATCAACTATCACAAGCTAATCTGCGTTCACCCAAACTACAATGCCAACCCCCCCCCCCACCATTCTGTGCAGCCAAAAATGATTACATTTCTTAAGGATTGGGATGATAGGTAGAAACAATCTGATCAAAGATTGAATTGTTTCATTAATTTTTGTTCATTATTTACTGTTCAATTTTTCAAATCAGGAATACTTCCAAGCTAAAAGAGTTCTTGCATATGATATATTACACTACACTGAACTTCAATAACCAGAAATTGTCGATGTGAAGGATTGTTGTGTTTATGAAAAGTCTTGGCATTTACTAAAACAACCAATGATATTTATATTAATTTAAACATTGACTTTAAATCTCTCCATTTAATTCATTATATATTTTCTTACTATGTTATGGATGTTTATCAAATCTATCTTGTAGTAACCAGTGACAGTGATGAGCAAATATGATATAATGTATCTAAATAACTATATTACAATCCATAAGATATAATGTATACAAATAACTATATTAGAATCCATAAGATATAATATAAGCACCTCCTCTGCCTGTCACCTGGAAGATTTAGAGGTTCAAACCTCCATTTCGGTTTAGACATTTAAACAACATACATAAAACTAATTTTTTGCTTTATCATAAAAAAAAAACATAATGTAATTGAGAAAATCAACATCTTCATAAGAATCAATAAATATCATTTGCACTAGAAAAGAAAGTTGTCTTAAGTTCAATTCATTAAGTTCAGTTTCAGGTTCTTTTTAACAGAACTTTGTAACAAAAAATACTTTAAAATAACCATGGATAAGAATAGTCAAGAATGGGTGGATTTGTCAATCTAATTACTTAAATGAACTGACTTATCTGCCCATCCTATCCTATTAACTTATAAATTTACTTATATTTATTAATTTAATAACAAAATCTAATTCAGTTTTTCCTGACCAAATTTCATTATATTGTATTAGATCATTGGCATAATTATTTGTTAGACAAGTATTAATTATAAAAAAAATTAACACAATTTAAACAAGTATTATTATTATTATTATTATTACCTGCAGTGCAGGTCCAGCAAGATTGACCAAACCCTGAAGGTTAGCAGCTCCTTCATGATCTTGAAGACTGAGTGCAATGGCTAATTCTACCATGGTTTCATCATCTGCATCTGGTGGAATATCTAATAATGGTGGGAAACCACCAGCACCTAACAGTGCTTCCACATTTACTGATACTCCACTGGCTATACCACCTGCATTAACTATAATAAATAAGATATCTTGGAGAATTAATCTTTTATTATTCTATCAATGTAAACATAAGCATAATAAAAATAAATAAATAAACTCAACTATTTGTTAATAAATAATAATAATATATACATATACACATATACAAACATATAAAAACCTAAACTAGACCTTTCAATTGTTAAACATTCATCTTTTGAATGATGATTATTCATCATTTATATAGAGGCTTCAACAAAACAAAAAAAAATTTGTAAAATCATATAAGAAATGTCAATAAATAAATAACCAATATTAACAGAATACTACAAACAAGTATTTTTACCAATTAAATTTTTTTTAAATCTATGATAAAGACAATGTACAATTTTATTACTCAAACATTAAAAGGTCTAATGTGAAGATGAGTGCCAAGTGTTTATGCCTTCTTTTCTTTTTAGTTCTTTTTTACTACCTTTACTTTAGTGTAAGCTTTTTTTGATTAACTTAAACAAAAAAAAAAGATAATTTTAATCATAATAGGCCATTATATATATATAATATATATGTATGTGTGTATGTGTGTATGTGTGTGTATGTGTGTATGTGTGTAAGTGTGTATGTGTGTATGTGTATGTGTGTGTGTGTGTGTGTGTGTTTGTTTGTTTGTGTATGTTTGTTTGTGTGTGTTTGTGTTTGTGTGTGTGTGCATGCATGCGTGCGTGCATGTGTTTGGACAGTTCGGCTGTTGCGTAGCGCTAGTGGTAGTGGTAGTGTTAGTGGCGCAACCATTGACACATTGGCATTTACAGTCACTAATAGCTGGTTTGTTATAGAGAACTAGGTTCGGGGTTTGTAGCTTTGTGAACTCAGCTGATTTAGAGGGCAATGAGTAGGACAAATTGAGAAAATATCTGAAGGAAGCCTACAGCGAGGGCAAAGTCTGAGTTAATAATCACTGATGTAAATGTCTACCAAGGTATCGGTGGCATCTCAAATGAGGCCTGGCTGATGACTGTGTTATATAATCAGTTAGAGGGTCAATAAGCCAACTCTTGTTAAAGCTCATCAGGGCTAGAAACAAGAGGGGTAGAGCAACCAGAATCATCACAATGCAGATGTCTCTTCCTCTACAAGGGTTAGTATGTGTCAGTGTAAGCCGCATACTTTAGCTTGTTTACTTGTTATAATCTAAAAACATGAGCGCTGCAATAGAAAATCCTGCGACATGTGAGGTGCTTGCAGTTATAAGATTTCTTTGGGCCAAAATGTTTTGGCAGTAGACATCTATAGTCAATTGCGTATTACTGTGTACAGCCAAAACTTTATAAGTGACGGTGTAGTGCAGCAATAGATTTTATTTTTAAAACACAGAAGGATAAACATTCATAAGAAGAGGAAAATGGACCTTCTGTTGTGAGTGATAATCTTGTCTGTGAAATTAATGAAAATCAAAGATTCACAATTTCTCAACTTTCCAAACAATACCCACTAATTTCTTGTTTTGTACATGATTCTGTACACAGTGGGTTCCAAAAATGAAAGACAAATAATATAACTAAAAAAAAGTAATAACAATAACCTCATAAGAGCTTTAGTTATAAATATTCATTTGCAGAATTTTCAAAAAATGTTCGAGTCTAGTGTGAAATTTCTGGCGGGGGGTTACGTAAAATAGATGAATATACATCAAAGAAAATGGTTTCATAGGAAAATTATTACTACAATTGATTAATACAAAAATTACTCATTAATCCTAATTTCAAATATTCTACAAAGTTAGAAAATAAATAAATATAACAATAACTTTACCAGCATCAGGTGCAAGTAGAACCATTGGCTCAACAGCATCAACTTCAAACTGGGCAGGTTCAGCTTCTGAAGAATCCTGTGATGGCTGTGATACAGGACCTTCACGTTCCCTTTCAACTGGACCTTAAAAAACCAATAAAAAAAAATCACTGAAAGATACAGAGTTAAAAATAATTAACAAAAAATTATTAAAGTTATTAAAAATATGAGTTCACCATTATTATAAAAAAAGGGAAAACTAACAAAATTACCATCATCAACAGAAAACAATAATTACCCAAAATTCAAATATTTATAGAGCTAATTTTTTTCAGTGCTGTACATATTATTTCCTTGTCTAGAATTTCACAAATGATTCCACAAACACAGACAGTTATAAAAATGTTAAATGCCACAATCTTACATCTGTAAGAGCCTTGTTATAAGTCATTCCTTAATAAAAGCACAGCAATTCTCAATAACTAGTATTCTGGATCTGCATTACGGAAACGTTTTAAGCACAATTAAATTAAGTCTTAAACAAAAACAGAAAAAAACCTTCTTTCATAACTGAAAAAGAAAAATATCTTGATACAAGTGATCCCATCGATAATATTGTGCTCATATTTAAATGGGGAGGTGTTGATAATCCCTGTTTTTAATCGCAAACAGTGAAACAAAAAAATATTCAGTAAAGCTGTAACAAGTTAAATCTCCCAACATAAAAATTTATAGGTTGACATTTATCCATTAAACCAAATGTAATTTTATTCCGATGAAAATACAGATTCAGTTAGTCCAAGAGTAAGAAGCACTGATGTTGTATTATTATTTAAAATTACACAATACTACAATATTACCCTAATATATAAAATAATAAACAATCTACAGAAACATATAAAAAATGTAACACTACTAATTACACTAAGATCACATATGAAGAATAGGTTGGTAAGTTCAGTTAGACAAGCAGTCACAATGAAAATGGCAGAAATTTCTACAGTACTCATCATACACTATAGTAAACTGTAAAGTTAAAAAGAAATTTGCCATCACATTTTTCTATTAATCAATTAATGAAAGATCACAAAGATTGCTAATTTTATTTATGAACATAGATCATACATACTACAAAAATAATTATAGCTTCAAGACATTTTATAAAACCATATTAATAATTTTTTTTTTTTAAATGTTCATGTAATGTACATAAAATATAATAAAAGATTAAAAAAATAGCAAATACCTGGTGTTGTACAGTGAGGTGGACTCGGTATAAATACACGCCTTCGTTTCAGTCGAGGTCGCAGAACTCTAATAAATGCTTGTTTAGCACTAAAACTGACAATGGTATCTTGACAAAGTAAAAGATCTAGGTATAGTTTTGAAGCCATTGATATACAGTTCTCTGACTGATCAACCAGTGTGAATGCATGAACAATTTCCACAACAGAATGTACAGTAGCTTCAACACGTGTCAATCCTAGTGCAAAAAATTAATAAAAATAATAAATAAACAACAGAAGAGAAAAATTAACACAAAATAACGGTGAAGATTTTAAGACCAAAATATACCGGTTAACAATACAAACACAAAAGCAAACAGAAAACATAGTTTTGTAACAAATCTTATCTTATCACTGACCTGGTATACAAACTGATGCCAACGCAATGTTAGATGGTCGTATCTGATGTAAACGCCAAAGAACTTCTGTAAGGTGATGAACAAGATGTTGTCCATTATCAGACCCTGAAATCACATTTAACGTAAATTAAAATGAAATCAAAAACATTTACTGGCTTAATACAAAATGCAAACAAAGAATTAAATAAAGTAATAATTTATAAAAATAATACAATTTATTACCTTGTGCATTGAGATCAGTTGAAATTTTTGCTAGACTATGAGGACGAGCAACAGCTATAGCACGTGTCATTAAAACGAGCCGATAAAATGCTTCAGCATCTAGATCGTTAGAATCAGTAATTTTCCTTAAGGATGTTAAAGAAGATGTAACATAATTCAGTAATGCTTGATCCTATTATAAATAAATAAGAAAAAATAACATTAACTGTCACATAAAGTTTATATATATATCTTTTACCTAATTGACCACTGTGCAAATAAAATTTAATATTGAAACTTTTAGATAAGCTAAACTTGCAAAAAAATTCTTGAAATTAATGGTAATTTTTTGCAGTAATGGAATTTTTTTAAGTAATGCAATTTTTTTGCAGGATCCCACATCTTCAGTTAATATTTATTTTTATAGTTACATTAAAGTAGATTGTTTTTGTAATTCATGAATTTTGAATTTGCTGAAACTGTTTTATAAATTTTTAATTTTTGGACGAATATGCAAATTCTGCTGTCCAGTAAAATGGACAATGAAGTTATCTCAGTATTCCAGTATTAAGGACAATGAAGTTATCTCAGTATTCCAGTATTATGGACAATGAAGTATCTCAGTATTCCAGTATTATGGAATGATGTAATATTTAAAATGTTGTTTCCTTTGTTCTAACATCATCATTGCCACCCATTATATTTTATTTTATGTTTATATTTTTAATTAAACCATCATCTTCAAATGTGATTTTGTTGTTCAATTTATGTTTTTGTTCATATCTACAAACGTAATATTTCTTAAGTATATTCATATTTTTATCATTATTACAAACTTCCAAAATTTCTAAATTATTTTTGCAATCGGTAACTATGTTTGAATCCTAACAAATGAGCAGCTACATTAGATACACCTCTTTTATAGTTTTTGTAAGCTGTGTAATGTTCTGTAAAAATTTTTTAATGTTTTGTTGATTTTACCAATTAATAAACATATATTGTTACATTCATTACATTTAATTTTAGATACTCCTCTTAAATCCTAATATCTTTATTATTGTTGTTTAAAAAAAAACACTTAAGTGATTATATAATACAATGATATAATAATTAAGTGATTACATAATATTCACATTATAAAATTATATCATATGATATAATTTTATAATGTGATTATTTAGTTTATATGCTTTTTTAGATTTTTTTTATCATATAGGTTAGTAATTTTTTCTATAATTTATTTGCATAATTGTATTTTAGGTAGAAACTATTATATTATATTTTTTAAGTAAACTATTTTTAATTTTTTAATTTTAATTTACTATATTTTTATTATTTTTCTGTCATTGTATTTTTGTATAAATCATGGTATTTTTTAATCTGTTTTTTATAGATTTTATCGATAATTTTCTAAAATTAAATTCAAAATTCACAAATTACAAAAAAAAATATTTTAATATAATTATAGAAATAAATACAAACTGAAGATCCTGCGAAAATCAATTTTTGAAATTAATATGGTAAGTTTAACTTATCTATTGTTGGTTGGTGTTGTTGGTTTAAATTTAATTTAATATACTTGAGTGTATATATATAACTTTTAAAAAGTTATAACAAGCCGTAATTAATATGACAATATAATCCAGTTTTTAGTGATAAGATTTTGCAATGAGTTTTGATTTTGGTAGTTTCTACCTCATAAAGGAAGTAGAACAAAATGTTTTGCTTGTGCTTGATAGAGACAAGTATCATAATCTTACAAATAATCTCACAAGAAACATAAGTACATAATCTCACAAGAAACCTAATCTTATTTCTTTTTCACCTCATTTAAAGGATTTCATAAATTGCAGCTCAGTTACACCAAATAATTTGCTAATTGACACAGTATATTAAGTATAGGTGAATCATCATAATAAAAAATAAGTTTATTTCTAACGAATTTAAAAAACTCAATTTTCTTTGTTTCTTTAGGCAAAACTTAATTTTTTATGATTTTGCACTCTCTGATTACACATACAAATATGCCAAATTTCAATAACATAAATTTTCCTCAGGACTATTGACGAGATCTGATTAAAAAAAAAATTAACTTCTTTTCTCTAATACTTTTGGGATCACTGTATAATACAGAAACTAATGAGCAATTTCCCTACCATTTGCTTGTGTCCATAACAATTAGTTTTTGCATAGTCTGAAGTATTGCTTAGTGCCTTTTTGTGATTTTATGACATCTTAACATGAACAGTTAAAATGAAATTTTGTGTTAAGCTAGGCAAAAATTTTACTGAAACACAAAATAATTCAACTGGTAAACAGTGATGTCTTTCTCAACCCACTATATGAAGTTTAAAGATTTAAAAGTAGTCTAGAATCTATCAACAAAGACAATGCTCAAGAGAAAGTCATCAGTATCAATGAACACACCCTTTGCCCAAGTGAATGATTTGGTAAAGTCAAATTGTTGTCTAACAGTTATGAAAGAGCAGAAAAGGATAGGATTTTGATGGGTTCATGAAATGATATCCTAACCAAAAAATTAGAAATGCATCGTGTCTGCTGCAAAGTTTATTCCAAACCTCTTAAGACAAGAGCAGAAAAACAATCATTAAATGATCTGTTAGGAATATTTGAAGTGTGCAGATAACACTGAAACTATCT
>JAAAKQ030477198.1:32999-43676 GCA_010016005.3 Zanna intricata
TATTAATTTACATATCTTTTGCAATTTCTGTAAGACAGTCTCCCTCAATCACTGTCTGATTAAATAAAATAAATTAAAATAAATTACGTAACAAGCAATGTACTAAATAGAAGTAGTCTTGTTTTTAAGTAAAGTATTTATTTAGATATGCATGTCGGATTGAGTTTTCCTTAACATATTTTACAACTTATCATTGTTTGCATTATTTACTATTTGTTACGCTGATTGGGCTCTTTAACATTAGTTTCTCCAACTTAATTTGTTAACAATTGTTTATGAATTACCTATTTTCATTTTTACTTGTTTAATGTTGAGAAATGTTTTCGAATTATCCTTTTTATGCCATAGGTCAGTGTGTTTCTCAACCTGTGGGGCGTGACCCCTAAGAAGGCATGATGATAACACTAAATGGGGGCGGGGGCGTGAGCATATCAAAAAGAAAATATTATTAAAGAAATTTATTAATTTACTGAAAGTAAAGAAAAAAAAAATACATTCTGACACAATAAATAATAACATACACATTTACACTGAAATAATACACTTATAAATAGGATTGTGTCAATACTGCACTATGCATTTAACAATAATTAACTTATCAATACTAAATTAAAAACAAATTTAATAATTATTAGCAACTCCCTTGAGCCTGTCTTGCAGAATTTGTTTTCAGTGCAGAAAACTCATCATCCACCTCTGCCCAAAATTCAAAGTGATTTACTATTAAATTGTCTCTTGATTTTACCACTAGCCATGAAGTCTATGAAGGTTTCTTCTACAATGGTTGAGATTTTGAAATGGATCCCTAATCCACTCATAACTTCCTACAAAGTTGTCATCAGCATGAAAATACTTCTTAAAATTCTTTGCCAGCATGGCTAAATGATTTTCAATGGTTACAAAAACAACTTTCACAACTTCAGCCTTGTAAGTTTTAACACATTCATCTACATTAGGAAACATTTCTAGGTTTTTGCTTTAAGTTTCTGTTCCACAATTCCAATTTTCTACAAAAAGCTAATTTTCTACTTTATTACCCATATCCAACATATGTGTACTTGCACCTTGGAGTTGAAGATTCGAGGTATTTAATTTCTCAGATATATCGACCAAGTAGCTCAATTCAATCACAAATAAACCACCTCAAAATTTCTCAGCTTCAGGCCTTTTCCTCTAATAGAAAAATGACAATTTCATTCCTTAATAAACATTTTGCAAAACTTTCCCACATGATAACCATCTTGCCTTGCAATAAAATAGTAATGCTGAATGTACTGCACTCATGTCTTTACAAAGTGTAGACAAGAGATTTTTGGTTTTAGTGGTTTAAATAATTTACTACAGTTAAAACCATCATTAGCACAATATTCAGACCAGGACTCATTTCTTTGGAAGCCAGAACTCCTCTATGGAGAAGTTCTGTGCACAGAAGTGCTGTGTGTCCAGACACAATGTTGAGATTTTTGTTTCACAACTGCTTATATACTTTGGAATATTCCAGACATTGAAGAAACATCATTTATGCACAATTTTTCCACTCCATGCTTGTCTCATTTTTAAAGTTATTTAAGATAGCAAATAATGTGAGTGCTGTTACCTTAAGTTTTATTGGGTTGTAGAAAAATAGTTCTACTGCTGATATGCCATCACAAAATCAAACATATGCAATGAAATGGCCATCTTCATTGCTGTATCCTCATCAAGCAGAATTTAAAATAATTGGTTACATACCAATTTGTCACTATGAAGCATTTCTAAATATCATTTAAGTTTATTAGGTTTCATGCTGTCTGATGCCAAATGTTTTGAGCAAATGGCACACACAGGTGCCTTCTTTTTTCTTCATTTAATTCAGGACTGGTAAACCCAAAATTCAAGTATTCTTGAGAATATTATCTTGATTTTATTTTTGGAACCACATTCGCCTGTGCACTTGTTGATCCTTAACTACACTTGCTTACGCCCATTTAAAAATTTATTCATGATTCTGAATCTACTGGTATGAAATTTTAATACTGTGAATTGCAATTAATAAACAAATTACAACAAATATATTCACAATAGATTCAGTAATAGCAACAGAAGGATTGAATCAACTGGCACTGGCTAGAAAACGAGGTCCAACCTTTATACACATTTGCGCATATATTCAAGAATGTTTAAGATAGCTACAGGATAATTTAACAGCATTTCATATCCAACCAAAATTCAAAATAAACACAATGAAACTTTTTATTTAGTTGTGTAAGCTACACAAATAATAGTTACATTTAAAAGTCTGAGACATAATGGTAACTAACTTACAAGTAAATGATTTTAGCTACTGAAGATGCAGTAAGCATCTAACTAACCTATGAACCCTTAACCAACATCTATCAATGAATAGTATTTAGTTTTAATGCAAATCATTGGCTAATTCAAAGACATATAAGCAGGTGTGCATGAGTGCATGCACGCACGCATGCCCGTGTGTGTGTAAAATTTCATATATTTATGATTAAATATTTTAAAAATCGTTTGAAATACTTACACTTTAACCGAATCAACCATTGTTACACCATCTGGATCTTGTGACTGACCAAATATAACAACTAATTTCTTATCTGCCTGAAGACTTTCTTCACGTGTCAATGGCAAATCAAACCAACGGTTGCGAGCAACTGTCGTTTGAATACTTCTACCAAACACCTAATAATTAACAAAATTAATAAAAATAAATGACAAAGTAAGAATTAAACAAAACAATTATTTATAACAAATTCAAAACTGCTTGCATGGTACCCAGAATGGTGTAATCAAGTTCATAATTTTGGGTAAACTTTGATGAATCCGAAAGTGTAATTAATAATTAATATCTTTATCTGATTTTTCTAAATATTATAATTTTAGTTTCATTTATATGTTCAGACAGCTTAATAAATTTTCATATTTACCTCAATATATGAAGGCACTCTCTGTATATCTTGATTTCCAAGAAGTACCCGAATCCCAGTCATAACATGAGTAGCATCATTATTTATCAATTCTAATGAGAATCCAGCTGTTTTTGTAGAAACTACATACATTCCTAAAGAAAAGTAAAAAATTTAGTTTTTTAATCCTGATAACAGCAATTTTAACTGCACATATCTATTTATTAACATATTAATCTATATGGAGAAAACAATGTTATGTTAATAATATTTCACAGTTTTCAATATTAAATCTAATAATAGAATTGTTACACTAAAGCATTATGCTTCTCTTACTAGAAAATATGAAGTCTTCTGTCAAATGCATAATAGAATGAAGCACATAACTTTTCAAATTTAAAATGTATAAACATACAAGGCTAATGGATAAAAACTGTACCTCTTTACAAAAGACAGAGAAATTTAAAAGTGTATAATTTATTTCTGACTAATACAACTTATAATAATTAGATATTTTAAACTAAATGAGAAGAAAAAGAAAAATGAATTATGGCCAGATTCACCAGGACCAAGTTCTGAGACAGTATAGAGTAATGAGATCAAAGCATATCGATAAGAAGAGAACTAAGTCATATTACATTTACATAGCCTTTGATCTGAAGGTAATGCAGAATGGCATTTGATCTGACAGCAATACAGAAAGGTAATCGGAACAGCTGATCATAATGGATTTTTTTTTTTTAAGACTAACCACCTGTTAGTGCCCAGAATAAAAAAAAGCACGTTTTATAATCATTGTCAAAAAAATTCCTTTCTAGTCTATGTGAAAAAATAAATTAATTAGTAAATACATATATAACTTTATTGTCAGTGTCATATAACAAATTCTAATCGATGTCATAAAAATACTTATATTACTCACTTTATATACGCAGTAGATATTCCCATAAATTCACAAGTGCCTTATTTAGTATGTAACATGCAAGATACAAAAGTGCTACCAGAATACTCATTTTGGTATTATGTAACATCAAGAAGGATGATGGATTATAGTTAGGTATTACAGTTTGTTATAGAGTAGTAAAAGGTTTTCAATATTGTTAAATGAAGCAATTTATAGTTCACAACGGAGATACTTGACATATACTTCACTGTATATGAACCATTAAAGGGAATTTGTAAAATTTTCACAGAATGATGAAGTGATAATAACCAAAACATTACAAAAATTTTCTCCAGGTTTTCTAATCCCCAAATATAGTTTGTATGCTGTCTATTTATTTAATTTCCTTCTAACCGACCCTTTTTGTAGGATAAATTTAAGCTGGTCAATGTAAAAAAAAATTTTATTAGCAAGATCCTACTTATCATAAGTATTCACCAATCTCCTGCAATAATAATAATAATAATAAGGGTAGGATGGATGCCTTCTACTCAGTAGGAACTATAAGATAATCTTCAAGTGGATAAACTGCCTCACTGTGATTCTTCCTCTAAAAGTACATAATTCTTTTCTCACCACCCACCCCATTCTTGTCTCTTGATCTCCTTTTCACCATTTTGTTCTTTACAGGTGCAGGTTGGGTTCTGACAAGTCCACCTAGATTGCCAGAACCTGTAGAACCAGTATACATTTTTAGGATGACTTGGTGCAGAGATTGGCTTTGGATAGATGTGGATACTCTACTTGTTGTCAGTGGTTGCACAATAAACTTAGTAGAAGAAATATCTCTCATTTTAAGTTATGAGTCAAATCTCTCCTAAAATATAAATATTGTAATTATATTCAGTCTTTATATATTTAGTCTAGGGCAGGCAGGCAGGTTTTGTAATGAACAAGAAAATAGGGAAGAGAGTGGAGTATTTCAAAAAGTACAGCAACAGAATCATTGTAATCAGGATAAAATCAAAACCTATGCCAAAAATAATTGTTGGCATGAACATCTATATGTTTACATTGTAATCAGGATAAAATCAAAACCTATGCAAACAATTGTTGGCAACAACATCTATATGTCTATAAGTGCCCATGATGACGATAAGGTAGTGTGTTTAAGAAGAAATTGATGAACCAATTAAACACATAAAAGGGGATGAAAATTTAATAACAGTTGGAGATAGAAATGCAAGCATAGGAAAAGGCAAGTAAGAAAATATTGTGGATGAATATAGGCTGGGCAAAAGAAATATAAGAGAGGATTGAGACTTACTGAGTTCTACACGAAGTATAACTTTGTAATTGCCAACACCCAGTTATAACAGAAGAATGTGCACATGGAAAAAGCCAGACAATACTGCAAGATATCAGATGGATTATGTCATGGTTAAGTAGATTTAGAAATCAACTTATCAACTGCAAAGCATGTCTAGAGAAGACATTGATAGTGACCGTAATTTAGTGATATTAAAAGTAGATTGAGGTTTAAATATCTGAAGAAAAGATATCAGATGAATTGGTGGAATTTAGAGAAGCTTGAGGAAGAGGCGGTAAAGAAAGTTTTTGAGGAGGGCATTGCAAGAGGTCTGAGTAAAAAAGATAAGTAGAAAAAATAGAGGGAAAAAATAGAGGTGGGAGAATGTTAAAAAGGAAATTCTGAGTTGGCAGAAGCAAACTTAGGTGGAACAAAAAGGACCAGTAGAAAAGCTTGAATATCAGGGAATATATTTCAGCTGATAGATGAGCGAAGAAAGTATAAGAATGCTAGCAATGAAGAAGGTAAAAAGGACCTTAACAATTAATAGATACTAGAAACAGGGAAGTGCTAATTAGCAAAAGAGGAGTGGATTAAAGAAAAGTGTTCAGAAGTAGAAAGAGAAATGGTCATTAGTAAAATACACAGAGGATACAAGAGAAAATTTTGTGGTACATAAGTAAAAATCTGTAATGTGTTAAATAAAGATGGTACGTCGATTTATAATACAAAAGAAAAATGTTAAAAAGGAAATTCTGAGTTGGCAGAAGCAAACTTAGGTGGAACAAAAAGGACCAGTAGAAAAGCTTGAATATCAGGGAATATATTTCAGCTGATAGATGAGCGAAGATAGTATAAGAATGCTAGCAATGAAGAAGGTAAAAAGGACCTTATCAACAATTAATAGATACTAGAAACAGGGAAGTGCTAATTAGCAAAAGAGGAGTGGATTAAAGAAAAGTCTTCAGAAGTAGAAAGAGAAATGAATTAGAAGAGAAAGAGAATTAGTAAAATACACAGAGGGTACAGGAGAAAATTTTGTGGTACATAAGTAAAAATCTGTAATGTGTTAAATAAAGATGGTACATCGATTTATAATACAAAAGAAAAGGTTGAAGGGTGGGTGGAATATATTGAGTTATATGAAAGAAACAAATTAGAAACTGGTGTTAGAGGAACAAGAGGAAGTCGAAGAGGATGAAAAGGGAGCTACAATACTGAGATCTAAATTTAACCAAGCATTAAAGGATTTAAATGGGAGACAGGCTACTGAGATAAATCTCAGAATTACTTTGCAGTGCAGCTGAAGAAGCGATACATATTATGCAAACTAGCGTGTAATAGTTACTAAAAATGGGGTAAATTTCATCACACTTCAAAAAGACTGTTACCGTTGTGATACCAAAGAAAATGGGAGCATATAAAAAGAGAACAATTAGCTTTTCTACTCATGCATAATAAGTCTTACCTAGAATTCTGTACAGCGTAATTGAGAAGAGGGTGAAAGAAGTGTTAGGAGAAGACCAATTTGAATTCAGGAAAAGTATAAGGACAAGGGAAGCAATTTTAATGTTCAGATTAATAGTAGAAGGAAGATTAAAGAAACAAACCAACATGTTCTGACACAGAACAAATATTTAATAACAAACTGGAGTAAAATGTTCAAGATTTTAAAAAATGTTGGGTTCAAGTATAGAGATAGAGGAACAATTACTAACATTTACAGAAACCAAACCGCAACAGTAATATTCGAAGAGCATAAGAAAGACGCAGTAATGAAAAAGTGAGTAAGACAAGGATGTTCCATATCCATGTTACTTTTCAATCTTTACATAGAACTAACAGTTAAAGAACAGTTTTGATTTGGAATAACAGTGCAAAATGAAAAGATAAAGATGCTAGCTGAGAATAAAAAAGATTAGAAGAAACAATGACTGGCTTATGGATGAAGTCCTATGCAAGAACTACCACATGAAAATAAATAAGAATAAAACTACAGAAATGAAATATAGTAGAAATAGAAATAATGTAGAGTAGAAATAGAAATAATGTAGATGGACCACTGAATATACAATTAGGACAGTAAAAGACTATAAGAGGTAGAAGAATTTTGTTATTTGGGAAGTAGAATTACTTAAGATGGACAAAGCAGGAAACTATATAAAATGCCAAATAGCACAGACGAAATAAGCTTTCAGTCAGAATTATTTCCTTACATCAAAAATTAATTTAAACAGCAGAAAAGCAGCTTTACGTAGAAGTAAAACTTGGATAATTGGAGTACCTGATAAGAAAATATTAGAAGCGTTTAAAATGTGGTGCTGTAGGGGAAAATGTTCAAAATCAGAAGCGTGGATAAAGTGACAAATGAAGAGGGGTGTTGCAGCAAATTAACATAGAAAGAAGCATTTGGAAAAATATAGCTAAATGAAGAGGGGCATTGCAGAAATTAACAAAGAAAGAAGCATTTGGAAAAATATAGTTAAATGAAGAGACAGACTTATAGACCACATCTTAAGGCATCCTGGAATAGTCACTTTCATACTGGAGGTTCAGCTGGATAGGAAAAATTGTGCAGGGAGGTTAACATTTAGAATATGTAAAATAAATTGTTAAGGATGTAGGGGGTATATAGAGTCCTAAAACTGAACTCTTTTGGAGTTTGATTTCGTTGGGATTACTCAGTGGATGCTGTGTCATTGCATATGTGAATGACTGGCTTTTACTGGTTAAAGATGATTTGAGGAATGAGATTGAAATTAGGGTAGGCCAGACTTGTTAGATACTCCAGTTATGAAGTTTACAACCTATGATGGTGTTTAGCCCACAGAAAACAATTATGATGTTGCTCAAGGGCAGATTAACTGTTACATGATGTCTTAGTGTATCAATGGCAGCAGGTCATCGAATTAGGTACGTCCCACTGCAGAAGTATCTAGGTTTCCTTGATGAAAATCTTCAATTCAAAGAGCATTTGCACTATACTGCCAAAAAGGTTTATTCTGCTTTCTTTGGCGTTGGGAGAACAGTTCAAATGTCTGCTGAGGCATTTGCATTGGTAGCATTCTAACAGCAAATTGATGACTATATTGAGTCATGAAGTTTAGAGAGTTTAAACAATGACCACTGGTAAAGCCCATCAGGGCTGGGAACAGAGAGGATAGTATGATGACCAGGATTGTCACAAGACAGGTGGGTCTTCCCCTGTGCAGGTCAGGAGGTACCCCAGTGAGAACTTCATTTTAAAATTTTTGTATAAAGTTTCTCAAATAACACAATTTATATATTTTTTTAAATCTAAAATAATATAATTTATTTCCTTGTAATTTTTAATAAATGATTAGTTTAGCTAATTTTTTAAATGTAGATAAAAATCATTAATTCAGACTACCAGAGGAAATTATCACTGAAATCATAGATTTAAGAATCATTTGTTTATAAAGATTTCTTGTGTATAATTCTGCTTATTTACAATTTCGTCTTCTTTTTTCTTACAATTTTCTGGTCAATTTGGTACAATTTATATACTAATTCATCCTTAGAATTAGACTTGATTTCTGTAGTAAAAACAGAAAAATATATTAACATTGAACTTGTCTAAATCTTGAATTCAGTATTTGTATAATATTAATTGAATAAAGGAAACAAAGAATCAATTATTAAAACATTTCAAGTAAAACTTAACTTTGAAACTTATGTATTTAATTTAAAAATCTTTATTTTTTAGTTTTTCCTTAATATTAGACACTTGACATAAATATCTAAATATATTAATAAAAATCAAACATTAAAACACTAAAAAACAAAAGCAAAATACATGCTTAAAAATTAGAAAATAAATATTTCTTGTACTAACAATAATTTTTCCAAGGAAAATTGTTTCTCTAAAACAATTAGTGTATAACTCATTCAAAAACAATGTAATGTAACAGGAAGTGGACAGGCATTCTATTCGTGTTCATCAACCAATGTTAATTTAACTCAGAAAGGAAGGAATGTCATGATATAATTTACAGGTTTTTTCCAGTTTAATCCAATAAAAATGTTTTTGTTCTGCTTTTTAAGAATGGTGTATTTAAAGACCTTAAAATTTGTTCAAAAATAAAATACATAATCTACATCTAATCCAAACTTTATAAATAATCTTATTTCAACTCCATTCTGATTTTTACTCTAAAAGAATTTTTTGTCTGAAACAGCAAGAAATCTAAATTAACACAAGTCAAAATCATTGGGTTTTCAATATGCGCACGTGTAAATGATTAAAGAGATATTTAAAAAAAAAAGGTGTAAGATGGCTTGGTGAAAAATGTAAGGCCATATCTCAAAAAGAGAAGATGTCTGATGAGCATTACAAATTTAATTACAGTTCTTGCCCTACTATACTTTTCTAGCAATGTTTGAGTTTAGGTAGCCAAGTTAATCATACTTACACAATAAAGCAAAAATCTGCAAAACCTAGGAAAAATTACACTTTTAACTATTGTATTGTTAGTAGTAAAAAATAAATGTCACATATTTTGAATTGCATACCTGTAGTATTAAGTCTGTGTTTAATCTGCTGAGGATTATAAATCTGTAAAAGATCGTTTCCACCAAATTCAATATCATTTAATAAAGTGCTGTGTTCAAAGAAATCCACTGGGAAGGCAACTTGACCTATAAATTCATAATATTGACAATTTAATGAACATGAATGATGATACAAATCAACTTTGTTTTATAATCCGTAATAACAAGCGGCAGTGATAACAGTGATAACAAAAATTCAGAACCTCACTTTACTTGAGATTTAGTCACTTATGCCGCTTAAAGCATTTCACTTTCAGTGTGTTTTTATAAGCAACAATGTTAAATAACTCAATACTCAGTTATGTGAATATTCATTTAAATTAATATATGACTATTATACAATTTTAGTAAACTTCAGGACTTACTCCCATACCATAAATGACGAATCTCAAAAAATTTGATTAGATTTGTTTTTAATATTACTAATTTTAATTATTTTCCACTAGTAACAACTATCAATTCCATATGTAGGATTTGAAAATCATTAGCCTCACACAGAAGACAATTTTTTTTTTTTTTTATTCTTAAGTTGTTTTACAATAAGGTAACTTTAAATAAACTAGATGACAGCTTGCTATACAATACCACTCAAAAGAAAAATTTTACAAACAAGTTGAGATTTTTGCATTAAGAACAGATAATTTTCAGTCTGACTTTCCAAAATTAATTTACTTTTAAATTAATGTGTTCAGCAAGAGCAATTCATGAGATGTTTAAATTACAGCGTTATTCCAATCAGAGTTGCCTAACCATCCCCACCACTAGTTTCATCACCACATAATAATGAGTCCAATAAACTATCCTATTACTTGAATGATAGCAATTCAATTTAACATTGATGCTTTTGATAGTAAATTAAAAAAATATATACATTTTGAAACACTGGATTCTCACAGCACTAATAAATTTAAAAATTGTTCGTGATACACGACTAATATGAGTAACTTCTTTAAGATGAAATTTGAATTAAGTAACAGGACTGAAAAGATTTATTGTACCAA
>JAAAKQ030477199.1:0-12823 GCA_010016005.3 Zanna intricata
TCTCTCTCTCTCTCTCTCTCTCTGTGTGTGTGTGTGTGTGTGTGTGTGTGTGTGTGTGTGTGTGTGTGTGTGTTTTAAGTTTAATAGAATTTTAAGATGTGTGTAACAATATAATTTTTTTGTGATAGATTTTATTCCATAGTTTAGATTAAATTTTTAAAAATGTATACATGAATTTTTTATTTTGCTTTAGTAATCTTTACATTTTTTCATGACATGTTCAAGATAGAGGAGCCAGTACAACTTGAAGTACATGCTATTTCAATAGTTACAGTTAATTGTGTTTATCACTCTCTGTTTACTGTGCCCAGAGTAAATTTAAAAACAGTGCTGATTATTATATGTGTTAAAAAAAAAAAGGAAAATAATTCCTTTATTTTATTCTGAACAATTTGATATTTGAAAGGGACTGATACAATCATTGCCACGTTAATCGGTGATGAATTTTAAATTACATATTGAAAATACTTTTTCAACATGTAATTGGAAAAATTACATGCTGACATTTAAAAAAAATACATGTAAAAATGTTGCAAGTCAATGTCCATGACAGTGATGGGTTAATAAAGTGAAAATTTTCCAGTCAAACTTTAGAAACAAAGTTCAGTATTAATGTAAGTTCATTACATGCTATGCCACTATTAATATAATATTTTTTTAGTTTTTAGATGTATACTTTGCCACTATTACAGTAAAATTCTAACATAATGAAGCTGTAGAGATAATGGTAAGTACTTTCTTATACTGTAGTTTTATTGTATTAGAAAATCTGGTTTTACTTATCTCAGCCTTCCAGGCTAAGCCTTTTTTTTAATTATCGGATAAGATGGAGACCTTGCTTGAATAGTTCCATTGGTAGAACATTTTCACCAAACCATCAAGGATGCCTACTGCTTGCTGCTCTTAACAAAGATATAATGAGAAATGAGCCTAAAACCAAGAAATCATTATCCCAAGATTACACATTTTACAAATTATTATAATCTTAGTTAATTTCCCATTTTTCTGTTAATTATCTGTTAAGTCTGATGACTTAACATCCCTTAACCCTTTAAGTTCCTTTTTTCTCCTGAGATGAGGAGTTTAAGATTTTTAATCTTGTATATTTAGTTTATTGATAGGTCAAGGGCAAAAATGTTAAATAATTTACTGCTTTAGTTTGGCAATGTTCTTACTGCATTTTCATTGGTTTTGAGATATATGTGGTTGAAAGTTATGATTTCTTATCATAGGAACATTTGCAATCATGTAAGGATGAATCTTTATTACTACTATGTAATGAAGAAATATACTATGCTCAGATTGGATATGTTTTTGTCAGTTTTATTACGTCCATAATAAGAATGTGATGATTTTATTAAAAATTGATGCATTTAAATATCAAGAAAAAGTTTTATACAGTTTAAAGCATGCTTTATAAAAAAAAAAGTGAAAAACAAAATTGCAAAGAAAAGTATTTTATAAAAATCATTTTACCAAACAAAAATGGAGTGATATAAAAACCAAAAATGAACTGTGAAGTGAATAAAGTTTGATTTTTATATAAACTAGCAGCTGTAATACTATATTACATTGACATTAAAGTAGAAAGAGCGTTTAGTTTCAAGGGTTTCATTTACAGGATTTTGAATCTTTAGTTTTTCTAGGAGAACTTTAGAAGCATATTCAGGTTTTTTTTTTCATTAAACTTCAATATAATTGTAATTTCTGATTTATCCTTAAGATGTGATATTTTGTATTGTTTGTGAAGAAACCATTTGTGACTAAATTAAAATTAGTTATTTTTGCAAATGGAATATTTTTATAATCTAATAACTTGGGAGTTAACTGAATGAAAATCTTTGAAATCATTTTATTTCATTTGAATTATATGACAAAGTTGTTTCTAGTTAATCTGTTTTAAAAGTTTCTGAAGTCCAACAGATGAGTAATTGTGCATAAGGTCAAATGCTTTTCAGAAGCAGTATGTGTATTATCAGCCTCATACACAGACAAGTGTTCTGGAATTGAGTATTTCATTGGTGTGAAAATTGTAGAGTTATTATTTCTGAGGAAATCCAACATTGCATATGATATTAAGGAGTTTCTATTCTGAGGGACTCATCACTTCAGCCTTATTGTTAAATTAGTGATTTCATTATTTCTCCACAACTGCATAAATGATTTTTCAAAGAATACTATTTGTATCATTCCTAGCTCTTCTAACCACTGTTCACTGACCAAATAGCTCCATATACTTGGTTTTGGTTGCTGTATAATATACTGCCAAATTATAAACATTCATCTTCCGTAAATAAAATAAAACTTAAATTGGCATATGGGCTGATAAGAACACTTTGCAAATCAAAAAGAAGTGTAGGGATACGTGTTTTCATGATACTAATCCTGCATTGTTGATACAATGCAGGATCATTTTTGATTTTTTATGAAGTATGTATTCTTCAAAATCTTCTATAACCAAACTTATTTAACAACTTAATAATTTTTATTTACATGTTTGTTAGTATCTGGCTTGTGGAATTATTGCTAAATTAAATTCAGACTGAAATATTTTACTGTACATAGATTTTTTTTAATAGACATGAAATCATCTTGATTATTTTTTTACAATTACAAATTATACATTTTTATAATATTTAAATTTCAATCCAGCCATTTTCTTATTATTGATGATTTGCACTAACAAGATTTATCAACTTAGTACTTACTTTTCTGTCCATTTGATTTTAATATAGATATTTTTGCAAGAATTTGCTATATTTCTTTTCTTGAAATGTCTGTAATGTTTTCATTCTGTTATTATTTCTGAAATCAAAATGCGTGATATGATAGCCTTCAATGCCAAGATATGAATAGATGGGTCTATATAGTCTTATTTAACACTGTTAATTTTATGGAATAATTTACTCCACATGACAACTTGTGTGTAAAATATGTGCTCCTACCAATTTAAATTGTATGCGTGAAAGAGCTTCTAAAAAAGTAAAGGCAACCATTTTTTTATTTAAAATAACATATTTATGACGCTATTATATCATATTTATGACTTTTTAAGTATCTATTATTCTGAATCTTAGATCTTACTATTTTACTATATTATTTGTTGTAGTACTTCTTTGCAAACTTCACTTAAATAACTAATAAATATACAGCTAAAAGTGATCAAACTGATATAATTGTTTCTTTTTTAATGTTAAAAACAGTTTCATTGACTTTGATAAGGTCCTTGTTTGTCTTCTCCATTCATTTTATTTGTAAGTGTCCTTAAAATAAACATAAAACAAAGCAACCTAAAGTAATTCAATATTTTTAAAAATTTAATTATTTATAAATGTCTTATCTAGTACAAAATGTTGAAATTCCAATGCCAGTTTCTGTGAACTGCTCCTTGCATCTAATCGAAATGATTTTCAAACATATCTTTAGAAAAATTATAATCTGAATCTATATTTTATATATGTTAAATCGAAACATGAACTTAATTTAAACATATTTAATCTTATTCCTTTTTCTTCTTTTTAAAAGGCAGTGCTACCTGCATTGGGCAGCACAGTTGACCATAGTAACAGATATTTTAACCCCCTTTTTTTATATTGATAAAGTTCTAACTGTAATTAAAGTTTTGGCACAAACATGATTAAAACTAATTTTAATTACAACTTTATCATTTTATTAATTTTGTTATTTACTAGATGACATTCAAAATTAAATAGAATGATAAATCTACAGTTTCATCAACATAAGAGTCTCATTTTTATTAGTTAGAACCTTGTCAGAATAGAGCAGCAAATTGTTGATAAACCTTTCTTCAATGCAATTCTGATTTGTTAGAATGAAGTTGGTGTTTGCCTGATGTATATATGTCTGTTAATCTGAAAAATACTAACAAAAAAAAAATGCTGACAATGGCCAACATTACATGGTTTGTTTGGTGGAGTATGTTGTAGCTATCCAATCAATATGAATTATATCCACAATTCCTATTATTGCATTGTAATGTCTAAATATTTTCCAAAATCTACAAAAGGAAATGTATCTAAAAAAATTCTTTCAGCCTTTTCTGGCTTTAATTTCATCTGGAATTTATTTACATTTTGTCTATAATATGCCAACTTTTATCAAATTCCAATTTTTGTAAAGAAAAAACTGGGCACCTGCTGAAATACTAGACCTATGAAGATTTGAAATTTTGTGAATTTGAAGTATTTTCTGTATACATTTTCATATAATATGTACAGCGATGTTTTATTTTTTTTTTATTAATGGTACATTATTATAAAATTAAAAGATACAACATGCTATGTTTAAAACATTTATTAAAAATATGGAATTGTTCTTTCCTTTTTAATTTACTTTTCTGTTTCATCTGAACTTTTATTGTTTAACACCATACTATTAGATTCTTACAGAGACTTTTGTCTTCATAAAAAAAGCACTGTTGTATTTTACACCAGACTTCTTATACAGTGATTCTTCAATATATATTACACAAAGTTTTAAAATTGGTTGAAAGAGTTGATGTAGCATTATTGAAATCAGCACTTTTTAAAATCTTTGGTTTCTTTTCTGATGAAGTGTTTCATCTTTTTTCTTGTATTAATTAATTACTAAAAGTGAATACTCTGCACTTAAAATAAAAATCACAGAAATAATATGATGTTCTAGCAACATAGCAAACACCTCTGTACATAAATGTGTTAAAAAATAAAACTTATACTCTTTTTTGGTAAAATAGATTACCTAGTTTTTTTTTTTTTTATTAGACGTCTCACCTTAAGCCAATAGGCATTTAAGCCATTACATTTGTATTTATTGGTGAGTGCAGCCACCAAACAAGAAACAAGATTCCTTCCAGTTTCTTGACTGATTGCCTTCCTACAGGAAAAAAATGCTGTACTGGTTTTTCAACTCCAGGCATTGAAAATTTAGTTGTATCATATCTGTACTCATAACCAATAATGTGAAGGGAGTATTTAAAAATTAGGAAAAGGTGTAAAAGACTACCTACCCATATTTCAGGGTAAATCAATATGTCTTTTATACTAGATCCCAAAAAAAAAAAAAAAATTTATACAGCAGTTGAGAAATATATAACTCCATGAAAAATGTGAGCTTGTTAAAAAAAACAATACCACATTAATCAAAATTTATTAGGGTTTTGTTAAAATCTCAGCTGTTAAAATTTTTTTTCTTGCCATTTTGTTTAGTTCGTTTTATATCTGCTTTGTAATACATTGTTATTCTGATTTTTTTTCTCCAAATTGACCTTCTCATTTTAAAAATAAAAAAAAATTAACTTACTTAAACAATAACAAATAAAGTTGGTTTAATATTTTTATCATTACTTAAATCATTGTCAGATGAATTATCTTTTATAGATTCTGCAGTTTGAAAGAATCTCAAAGTTTTGTGCTGTAATTTTGTACTCTAATTGTAGTAATAGATTCACATCTCTTTTCTCTTAAATCAGTATATTCAATGAATTCTTTTCTTTTGTTAGTCGTGTGCATAATGTTTATAATTAATGGAAGCTAAGATTTTTCATTACTACGGCTGTTGAATTTGTTAGATTATTTGTACAATGAGCATCTGAATATAAAAAAAATACTCTCATCTTTGAAGTTTATAATGTAACTTATTACTGGACCCTCATATATTGATCTCTGTTTTATTATTTACCATTTTTCATTATTGTTATGCTTGTCATTATCACATGTCTTGTTGTAACTTGAAAAATAACTTCTTTATTCTGCTATGTATAAAATATATTTAAAAAAACTTATTTTTCTTTTGTACTGAAAAGCTATTCGAAAGCTACCTCCGTATATTTTCAGCTTATTTATTTATTTACTCCATCTTAGTTTTTTAATTTTATCTTAAACATTAATTATTTATTTTATCTTGATATTGTTAATCTGATATACATACTACTCTTAATAGATTTATTTTCTTAAACTTACGAAATATTAAGTTTTCTTAGGTCTAATGAGCATTATGTTTTTTTCTGCTGATGCTGGAATAAAGGATCATTTTTTTTTTTTTAACTTTATAAGTTTACGTAAATCCATTTCATTCTACTCTTCTTCATTGTTTCCATTCATTTCCTTTTCCACTCATTTCAGTACCCATTTGTTTTCTTCATCTTATCCTGCTCCTCCTCCTTAACATTCCATCTTCTTTCTATGTACTTAAATCAAAAGCATTCATTCTTCCATTCTCTTTCATTGTCCTTTGGTTCTATGATTGTCATAAGTTTCTTTAATCATTCTTTCAAATTTTACTGGTACATTTATGCTGAAATGTCAAATTTAGCAGGGCTAAAAATATGTAGATATATTATTGTAAAAGGTCATTGACACCTCTGTTATTTCCCACTCAGTTACTAATATTTTTTATTCATTTAAAATATAAATTTTTATTTCTTCACAGAAATGTGTATTTATTACTACTTTTTATACCTGTTCATATTCTTCATAAAAACCAATAGACTAAAAAATATTTACTCATTGCTGATTTAATTCCAGTGTTACATCAGCTCTTGAAGATGTATTTTTAAATTTACATTTATAAGTTAATCTGTATTAGTTATGAAAATCAAACGGCTAAATAGTGTTTAGTAATATTTCCATCATCATAAAGCTAAAGAAATACAGCTGTATAAATTTATTTCAAACATTAAATCTTTTTAACTGTTAAAATAATGATCCTAAGCAGACTGTTTTTATGACCTGAGTTGTATTTCTTATACACACCGCAATATTATAGATGATTCTTTTTTTTTATTATTATTTTTAAGGGATTTGTTTATTGTACTATAAATAAAACAATGAAAACCAATTATACATTTTTTTATGTGTAGCATTGCATTTTTTTTAGACCACACTACAAACATAGATTACTTATATTGTTATTAAGTAAATTACAAATTACAATGATGTTACTTGTAAATACTGAATAATAATTATTGCTGTTATAAATGGAAAGCTTGAATGCAAAATATGATTTGATAATTATAACATTGTATTTTATAGTATATTATCTACCTTTTTTTTGCATTATTATTATTATAAGTAAATGTATAATATTAGTTTAAATATATAAATGAATTGTAAATATTAATATATCCTATTAATTATGTATTTAAACAATGTAAATTATTATTTTATAGCATGAAATATCTGTGAAAGTAAAATATTTTCTGATTAACGAAACCTACACCTTTTTACTTGAAATTGAAATTCTTCAATGCGATTAATTATCTCTGTATTTTCATACCACTAGCCGGTGTTATGTTTTCTGTTCATAATTTGGTAGCATTCATTTCTTTATAAAAAAGTATTTATTTTTTGTATTAAAAGAAAATCTATGATTATAAGCGAATGCGAAAATAATTTTTAATCTTTCTTGTGAAAAATTGCAAACATTAAGCTATATTTATTTTAAAAATAAATATTTTAATATTAGTTTATCCTTTTTTTTCACCACTACAGACTACATTATTTCAACTATTCACTTTTTCTTGTCTCCTTTATTACTCCCTGGTGTTTTTCTTTTCTTCCTTCTGTCCAGGTATATTTCTTTTGTTGTTTTTGTTTTTCATAGAAATCTGTAATGATTGCAACTTCTCTCTCAGTGATAATTTTCTTTGATATTATTTTGTGTATTTTCAGTTCCATGATTATTTAATTTTCTCTGATCACTTGTTATTTATTTTAAGATTTTTAAAGTCTGTAAATAGCCTATTAGGATTCAATCTTTGTAGTTGACTATAGAAGGCAGTTCTTTTTCTGATTACATGTAATATTTTCTCTATACTCATGTACATTATTGTGTATACATAAGTTCATTATTGTGTATTCTCAATCTTTGATGGAGCTTAAGAACATCTGTAGCATTTTGTGAGTAGTCGTTCATTGTTATTGATTTCTTACTGTAAATATGCTTAGTTAATTAGTAGGCTAGTTTAATTTTATTGTTACTTGACCTAATGGTTTCCTTTTTGAGAAGTTGATTTCAATTATCTCTTATTAGAATTTTTCAGTTTTGTTAATTTTCTATATGCAGTTTTTTTGGAAGCTGATTTGATGTTTATCATGAATTCTTTTTTCTCAAAGGAGAACTGCAATCCTGTCTTTTCTATTTGTTTCTTTACTAATGTTTAATGTCCTTTATTGCTGTCTATTGAATCTGATATAATAGATTTTCTGTGAATACTAGACAATCTATTGTGCAGTTGTTTTTCTTGCACTTGAGTCTGATTTTGTTCCACTTTTTTCCATTCATTAATAATTTTCTGTAGTGCACAATTAAAGACGAGTAGTGAGAGCCTATTATCTTATCTTACCCCAGTCTTTATCTCAAACAATTTGGAGATTTCTCCCAGAACTTTATTTTGGAGTGTGTATTTTTTAATATTTGTCTGCTGAGTTCTTTTGTTTTATTATATTTGATGAATTCCTCCAGGATTTTAAATGATTTCTCTATCAAATGAATCATATGTTTTTTCTAAAATCAAAAAAGGTGTCTACTGTTAGTTCTTGGCTCTCAATTTGAGTAATGCAATTATGGGGTTTAAATCCAGTATCTATTACTTGTAGGAGTGAATATCTCTAAAGCTTTGTTGGTGTTCTCCAAGCTATGGGTCCAGTTGGCTTTCTACTTTGCTTAATAATACTTTAGAGAAGATTTTGTATGTAACTTTCTAGACGTGAGATCCTTTTGTAATTGTAACATCCTTTTTTTGTTTTAACATCCTTTTTTAATTTATCATTTTTTTGTATAGTGAATGGATGATCAGTACTGCCTCCAGTATTGATAAGATTTTTCCAGCTTTACATACATTTCAGAAATTTTTGTTAATTTATTGATTATTTTGTCATTGCATGTTTCTAATTCTTTCTTGTATTTAATATTGAGTTAGTTATTTGTTTTCTATAATTACTTGTATTATTTTATTAGCCCATTTTCTATTTAACTTCCATGAAATAGGCCACACAGGTTTTGATAGTGGATAAAGATTATTTTATATTGCTAATAAATTTCATGTAATAATTATTTCTAAAATGTACTGGTATCAAAGTTATGATTAATTTTGTGTTTTAAAAAGAATAAAGAAAAATGGTTATCCTATTTTAAGCCTTTTATAGGATTTAAGATATGGGTAAGATGGTAATAGTTTTGTAAGACTGTATATATTGTTAATAAATATCCTGCAAAATGAAGGATATAAAAATTTTAATAAAACCACACTTAATAAATTAGTTCCTGATGATGAACAAACATAAATATTGTGAAGCAGTGTAATTATATTATGTTAATATTTATTACTGTAGTAGCTGATGTCATGTAAACTTTATTTAAAAGAATAATTTATAAGATTTTATGCATTAGATAATATTAGTGTAGGCTTAAAATGAACTACATACACTTGTGTATGCATCTGCATTAAAAATCAACGTATACTGACTGTGTTATTGTTCTGAATGCCTTTTACAATATTTTTTTCTTTTCATAATTAATTAAAAATATTCACTGTAATTCCTTATGTACAAAATGAAAAACACCTATCCTAAGGGAATTCCAATTGTCATAAGCTACAAAGTATTGATTGGGTTTTGTAGGTTGTCTGCAAGCAGGCTGTTCAGTAGTATAACAGTTACTAAGCTGGCTTGTAATACAACTCATTCTGAGTTCAATTCCTAATGAGGATCAGGAATTTTTTAAACTACTATTTCATCCACCTCATCTTCCTCATCAAAGTACTTGTTGAAACCGGTATCTGTCATCATTAAAATTGAAATCTTTATCATTAATAGTTTTTTCTAATTCTGGTCAGTCAATATATTACTGATACAAATATTTTTGACCAAAATTAGCATTGGTGATTTGTTGTTTGAGCTCACAGGATTGTATTTCTTACATTTAACTTTAAAATTTCTACCAAAAAATGGACAGCTTTATAATAAGAGACTAATTTCTCTTCCTATAAGTTCTTAAGTTTTTCTTGCAAATATTACTTCTCAGACAGAAAATTATCATCTAAATTATTTCTGTTCAAGATAAAGGATGTAGGATAATCTACATCCTTTAATCAGACTTGATTACTGGTAAGGATCTGGCATTTCTTACCCTTTTATTTCATCCATCTTGTTTGCCTTATAAAAATCGATATAACAATATTTTCAAGATACTTACAAGAACAAAAATCCCAAGTATTATCAAATAGTTTAATAACTAATAAGGAACTTGAATCAATATAAAACTGTTATTGCTTAAGGTAGTTCTCATCTTATCTGCATTATTACTGATACACCTTCAGGTTAACTTGCATTCAAAGACTAATATCATACTAGAACTGGATAACAGTCTGCTAAATACCAAACAGGCAAGTCTAGCTTGTAACTGACAACTGTTGGAAGCATAAATTTTATCTCAAATTCACAAGAAGGCCGTTAAAAAATGTTGGATCTTTTCTCCTATGACCATACATTTCTTAAACATGGTAAATAAACAGAAAAGCCAGTTTCACTTTTTCTAATGTTATTTGTACAGTTAGTAATGTAGTATCTCACAAACTAACACAGGCACAAATCAAACATTACACTTTGTCTCTTGTATTCATGTTTATTACTTTACTATGCAGACATGCATAAAGATTCTGTACCATGTGTGTTCTTGTCAGTTGGTCCAGAAAATTAGCAGTATAGTGTTATATAAATATACAAATAGGAACATAATATAATTATATGATAATTCCTATATACTAGTAACTATGGTCACGGGTTAAATGTTTTTTTATATTTGTTTAAATTAAAAATGCAGCTGCCCATTTTGATATAAAACAGTATTTACCATAGAATACACCATTTATGAATACAAATGATGTATTTTAAGATAACCCATCTATTCTGTTTATATATCCAGCCCATATTATTTTTCTCTCTTAAAACAAAATTCATCTATTTTTATGATTACTGAAATTACCTACCATCATAGGATCTCCTACGATACTCAGTGATTTTCAAATCAATTATGGCATTTAGTGACTTGTATAGATTTTCTGATCTAAACATTTTGTATTCAAGAACTCCTTTACTTAGAATGTATAACCAAAACTATTATCTAAGATTGTTTAATATCTTTATTCACCCTTATTTCTATTTTTCAGTCTTTCAAAATCCTCTTTTTAGTTATGTTACATATAAGTTTTACTATGTATAGATAGGAAATGCTGATCTTTGTTAATTTGTGACAAATGCGAATTGCATGATAAATTCTAAGCAGTTATTTTATTGTTACATTGATTAACACTAGTAACACAGATTAACCACAAAATATAATTAGAAATGAAGTAGTATGTTAATTTAATAACAACTAAAACCTTGTTTTTCTGTTTGTTTATTTTTTTTTTAAAGAAGTGTAGGCCACAGAGAAAAGACCCCTTATTTTTACACAACCTCTTTCATTGTTGCAATCAGTCTACTTTTGTGTATTGTTTTTACTTTTTTGAATTGGGTTTGACTCCTAAATGGTATCAGTTTATTAGAATATTTTGAAATTTTTGTTATTAACTTAGTCAAAATGATTTTTTCAAAGAGAATATTATTGGAATTTTAGTCATATGTCATTGCTAAAAAAAATGTTCAAAAATAATAATAATTTGGCCATTGAAGTCAGAAGTTGAACCGATTGTTATTCCTAAAAAAATAATTGTCTTGATCAATTCTGAATATAGTATACAGTCAGTAAGTGTCATCTATTATTATCAATTAATTCACTTAGAAGATGTAACAAAATAAAAATTTGCATTGAATGGTATGAAGATACAGTAATATTTGATTTTTTTTTTAAGTAGAAAGAAGTTCAAAATCATATTTTGTTAATCAGGAAGTATCAATAATGTTGTTAATATTATAGTTTAAGCGCTCATTTGTGCCCTTTATTTTTATTACAAGTAGAATAGTTAAATTAATGTCTATAGCTCAATTTATATATGCATTGTGTCTTTTTAAATTGCTCATCATATTGCTGCTGTTCTTATAAGCCTTTTTTGCTTATATAAATTAAACAAAGTTGTGTTAAAATTATTATGTATTGGTGAAATAAATATTAGTGTATGCTTTGCAATTTTTAACATTTTCTATTTGTCAGCTGTAATATGTTAATATTTTTTACTTTATATTGTCAGTACAATATGGTAATAATATAATAATAAGTGTATCAGTTATTATTATTATTATTCAAACAATAAATAATCCGTCTTTTCCATCTTGTACAGTTAAATTTTAATATTAATTATTATTATTATTATTGTATAAAAAAAACATGCATTTTTAAGACTGATGTTATATGGGCCATGATTTGTCATTTATATATTATTAATAAATTGTATAATATATCTAGTTACAGATGCATGTTTTTGTTTAAAAAAAAATCTTTTAATTTTATCTTTCAACATTACTTTTATTTCTTTATCATTAATTAATTATGTATTAAATGAATAAATAAAAAATTTTAAAAATATGCCTTAATTTTTTCTCCAATAAACATATTGAGAATTACCTATGAATAAATAACATTTATTTATTTACATTTTAATTCCTTTTTAAACATTGATTTGGAGAAAACTTAAATGAATTTTTTATTATATTTTACTCTATAAATAATTTGCCATCAGTATGTTGGCACAGCAGGTGGCAAAAATTGATTTTATGGTAACCACAAAAACATAATATTTATCAAAATCCAATTAAAAATTTTCAGATGATTCCAGCATACTGCACCAAAAAGTTGATAAGTCATGCACTATTTATAAAAGTATTAT